>VUQS01028803.1:0-14303 GCA_015108495.1 Heterochromis multidens | reverse complement strand
AAAAAAAAAAAAAAAAAAAAAAAAAAAAAAAAAAAAAAGAAACACATGTCAGACTATTACTTAACCCAATATATAAATATATAAATATGGAAAACTGAGAGCAATGATTTAGTTCAGGATGCGCTCACCCCCTGCTCTCCTCCTGATAGTTATCCAGACCCTCATCATAGGACTTGGACCGCTCAGTTTTGCTTGTTGAGTCAGACTCCAATAAAGCACTTCGCAGGGACTCTGCACAGTAATGGTGAAGTAATGGTGAGGTAACTATGCAATTTTTTAATAACCAAATCAAGACTGTTAGTAAGAGCCACGTTAGGCTCTCAGATAAATGACCAATGGGATAAAGAATGCAATTATTTACTTAATTTCATGAGGGAAAAAAAAGTCTTTTGTGCGTTTTACCTTGGTCATGTGACAGCTGGCGACGAATGGGAGGACATGGTGAACCTTGACCGGAGGGAGCTATGGATGGTGCAACAGATATAACAGCAGAAGGTGGAATAGGAACAGCCTCCCGGTCAACACTGGGGCTGACTGGCTCATCTATGAAAACAATAAAACATTCAGTGTGCGCACAGAGATATAAATAAACTTCATACGTACTCTACAAAATGGTGTGTTTCCGTATCATGTATCTGTCTGCATGAATGTAGGACTGCTGAGCTGTGACTCACTGATCTGTATTTCAAAGATAATTTCAATAACTATGATCTGTGGGATTTAGAAAGTGGAAAAACAGCTAACATGCAGCAACACAGCTCAGAGTGGAAACACATCATCATCTAATGCCTTTTCCTTTTTGGTGGGGAGAGAGAGAAGGAAGTTTTTAATTCACAAGTACCACCCACTCTTGGCACTTCAAGCCTGAAACTGCTCAGAGTACAAAGTTGCTCTCGGCAGCATTGGGGCTTTTGGAGCTAAATTTAAAAGCAACTGTCCTAGATCAAGACTGAACCCAACTTTGAAACGGGGCAAAGGAAAAAGGATGTCACCATCTCCTTAAAAAAGGCCTATCCGCTACTTTGCTAAAGTTGTTTCCATCACTGATAAACATTTATTAACAATAACTTTAAAGTCTTGCATCCTTTTTTACCATCTGATACCCTCAAGATAGGATGAAGAAAGCCTTCTAATAAACAGTACTCTGCATACAACAGCTCATATTCCTGACAGGCAACAGGAGAGTGGTTATTTAAAAAACAAAACAAAAACAAAACCTAAACAGTTCTTCCCGAGGCCTAAAACAATCTACAGGACCATCATTAAGACAGTAAATATCAAAGAATCTAAAATTAAGAGACATGAACAGGCCCGTAAAAGTTTACCTCAGACATTTGTGAATAAGGAAGCTCTTATTATAGTTTATTATACAATGAATAAACTGAAAAACACCTAAATTTAAATCTGAAACCAACTTTTCTACTACATATCCAATTAAAATCTTTCAGTACTAATTCTGCCTGTGACCTAGTTCCTCCATATGGTCTCCCTGCAGTACAGAAAATATTTTGTTTCCAAAAAAAAAAAAAATATATGCATCTATCAGGTAGACCCACAGACAAGGTGCTGACTTGGATCTCTCAGTCTGAAAACAAATCCTTCTTAAGATTGTCTTTGTTATCAAGGGCTGACCATTTCTCTGAAGAACAAAACTCAACAAGCACAAACACCACCAAAGCCCATAACAAATGAAGGAAAATCTAACTGCAAATAAAAGCTCATCCCCTCTCACCGATCCTCTTTCTGCCATTTTCTGTGATATCAGAGACACGAAGAGGTGGACAGATGGACAGACAGAACATAATACATAATACATACATAAAGAGAGACAGATGGAGGACACACAAAAAGACCTACAATCTAGAAAACACATTTGGTACAGGTCCAATCTGACAGCTGTAAAACTTCAAAATTAAAGAGGTCCTCCATCTGCATTCCACCAGTATTGTCTCCAGAAATGTAACAATAGCAATATTCATATCATGCCACAACACTAAACACACTGAATGTTCCCTTTATTTATGATTATCATATTAATGCAAACAATGAAATTTTGACTGTTTCAATTCTCACCAGATTTAGATGCCCTTTAAAATACCAGACACACACAGGCAAAAAGAACTCTTACAGGATATGGGTTGAAAGAACACAGCAAACACTTCATATGTGCATTGTAAGACGGTTGCTTTTGAGACAACAATTTAATCACCACAAAATCCATCATGTGACTATTGAAGCATAATGTATCTGTTCTGAAGGGAGAACATCCAAGAAAACAATATATCCAGAGAAATTCAATATAATCCAAATAGCTTAAATCATCCTTCACTCTGCCCTGGTTAAGTCAAACAACCCACAAACACACTCTAAAAGCCACAAAAACTGATTAATATTATCTTCCTAGAGAGATTAGTTTATCTGTAAACACAGGCTGTGTCTCCCCACTGCTATATTTACACACACCAAATCAGATTAACAGTGAAACCCATAGGTGTCAGTTACCCTGCAAGCTCCACAGTCATCTTTCCATCCATTCACCACTTTTGAACAGATTTTTATTAGTGTCTATAGTGCTAATGCTATTCAACCAGCTACAGTACTGGTACTACCAGTATGAACAATGTTACTACTGCCTGCTGTTGTTGCCATGACAACGTACAGCAGCAGCAGCAAGGCTTACTACTGATTCTCTTACCGATGAATGGAATGGAGTCCAGAGACTCGTCCAGGTTGCTGGAGCAGGAGGTGTTACACCGTTCCCCAAGGCGGCGCATTTGGATCTCTCGACGTGCATCGTTGGGAAGCCAACACGCCACCACATCGGCTGTGGAGTCACCTCCCTCGTCATTGACGGCTAGGATGTAGGAGGGTTGCCGGAGGGGGCTGGGGTTCTTTCCAGAAGGAGGCTTTTCCCTTAGAACCACACTACTCTCTGAGGGGCTTTGCCCATTTACTTGACTCTGGGAATCTAGGTGGGGTGGCTTGAGGATGCTAGGCCTCTGGGGGAGCTCTTTCGGAGTGAAGCATGAAGATGATCTGGGTCCTACCAATGCCGCTTCTCTGCCTGCCTCAACAGGTTGCATGGTTTCAGCCCGCACCCTACTTTGAACTTGCTGGATAGTGTGGCCTGCAGGGCTAACTTTGCCTGAAACTCTTTGGTCAACGAAAGAATGTTCAACACTTGAACTCTTTGCAAAATGTAAGGGTCTGTCAGAGAGCATGGGTGAAGAGCGTGTCTGAAGAGAATCGGGTCCTTTAGAATAGAGAGAAGGAACTGGCGCCCCCCTCATGCCACTACTGTATCCCACAGAAGGCCTGTAGAGCATGGCATGCCTGGGGATAGCTTGCCTACTGGGCCTCGTACATTGGTCTGCCCTTCCATATCCCCCTCTCCTCTCACTGGGCCGAGCCAGCTCTGCAGGGTCCACATAGTCTGTGGAGCGGGCTCGGGCTTTGTGAACTAGGCCATCTTGGGACGCGCTTCGAGGGGGCCAGTTCCTTGCATTACTCATCTTCTCTGCACTGCTCATGCGATCCTGTGAGGCACTGCGAGGGGCAATTTGAAAGTGGGGTGGAGGTCCTTGGTATGATCGGTCATGGGAAGTACTCCTTCGTCGTATCACCTTAGGACCCCAGTCTCCCCGAGGAATGTGATGAGTAGGGCCAAAGGTGGCCTGACTGGCAGCTCGCAAACTGTCCAGCCTCTCCTGGATAGTCCGACTACCATGAGAATGGATCCCTTTGTTGTCAATGTACTCCCTGTATGTCTGGTAAGTGCGCCAATCAATGCTTTGGTGGTTTCCTGGGTAGTTTGACAGCTGAGCTCCATATGGAACCATTCCAGGACCACCGGGATAGACATCTGCCTTTCGAGGTTGAGGATACTGGGCCAGTGACCCAGGCCTCCCCCTAACAAAGGCAGGTTCCATGAAATCCATCCTTTGTGCTGGACCCATGCGCCCCATATGGGCTGTATTATGAGGAACTACCACTGTCCTCACACTGTCATTGCGCATGCACACTGCCGTTTGGCTTTTAGGATACGATGCCAGAGGAGGTGGTGGGGGCACAGTAATCTCCTTGCGGTACCCGTGGTCCGGAGGTGCTGCTGGCCCTCGGCAGACCTGCCCCGCTGAGTCTGTTGCCTGGGCCATGCCCGTAGGCTTACAGTCTACTCTGGGGTAGCATACTGAAGGTGGATCAGGAATGTGACAGGCATTTCCACTGTAGCTACTGTGGCCTCGGAGGTAGGCATCCTGGGAGTAGGCCTAGAAACACAGCAACAAAGACCTGTTATAACAGATGAGAACAAATAGCAATTGCAAGGGTGCGTAATACACAACAGTTTGGTACTAGCTACTTACAGAGAAGTCAAGTGTGATATTACAAATGTTACTGGATGCATGTGTGTGGGCAGTACATGTTGCAGTGTGAGTGAGTGGAGGCGTTTCAGGCAGTTCAGGGGTGTCATTGCTCTTCATCTGCTCCTTGTTTAGAATTCTCATGGTAATAACGGAGGATAGTACAGCAAATAAACCAAAGAAGAAAATATTTTTTACTAAAAGAAACTCGATGTTTCAAACTGGGGTTTTGCCAACATTACAGTCCGTGTTCCAAGCTTGTTGCTAGCTTGTTGTTACACAACAGCTGCTGTTTTTAGTATGAAGAAAAAGATCTTGCCTATCCAAGAAAACCTACCACAAATGCAAACACCAAAAGATAATTGGGGAATGGTGTACAAGCCTACTGAACTCAATATTTAGCCTTAATAGTGACGGTTTCTGTAACGACAGTACACCAGTATATCAATCAGCTAACCACTGGTGTATGGGAACAAAATAGATAACACAAAAACTATCATAAATGGACATAAATGTGGAAAGGTAACCAATGTTTCCGTTTACCCACCTCAGACTGACAGATTGCAGCCTCAGACTGACAGCCGGCCGCCTATCGCTCACAGAGAAACTGCTATATTTATCCCTCCTGATTATCATCCAACGGTCGGAAGACCATGTTCCTTCTAGATGCTAATAAAATCATTTCTAATAAATACAAACCTACAGCTAGAGCTTCTTCTATTACATTAAATATGTGCTGTTTATCTGTTCTACTCATAGCGTACTGTACATACAACAAGCATGAGACGTGTAAAGGTATGAGGACTTTGATCCTGCTACAGCCTGGTGTCAAATTACAATCTTTCATAAAGATCTGTGTGCCACAAAAAAAAAAAAAAAATAAAAAATCACTGCATGGCTCAGTTCCTCCCTTTACAGTTCAGAGGTCAATGGCCTTTATCACACTAATGACATCTGGCATGGAGGATGAAGAAGGGGCGAGGCCTTGCTGAGATGCCAGCTGGATGCCAGCTCGAGTGCTCAATCTAACAGGTACTGCAGGCACAGCGCACCGTCCATTTCTACAGTCTACACATTTTAAATCATAAGCACGGAGCTGAGTATTAAACACTCACACAAGGCAACTGAACAATACTGTAAAATAATGTAAATCTAAAGACCACATCCAGTAGTGACAATGACATGCATGACATATGCAAAATAATACGGCAAGCACAACATGTCAACATCAAGTGGCTACCCAGTGTGCTGTTTCCTTACCAGATTAGTTGTTTCCAGAGAAATAGGCTGCCATCACAGCGTGAGAAAACGAGAGCGTTAAGAAATCATGGAAGAGAGGGTGGAAGAGAAAAAGATGCCAGCAGAAGAAAATGCACACGTTGTGAGAAACAGAACAGATTCAAATGGGAGAAAACATGAATCAGCCATAGCTGGGCTTGACATGCTAAAAATATACTAGAGCTGCAGCAGCAGTACAGAGGGATGAAGAAGCAAAGATGAAGCAGGGGGTTGCCACGTTACAACCTGCCTGTGGCAGTCTGTCCTGGATGAGGTGACAGGAGCAGAAGCTTGCCTCTCATGCTGCTGTTAAGTCTGCATGGTTTTATCCATCTTCAGCCAGAATATTACGCTAACTGAACAAGGTGCCTCCAGTCTATGTCTCCCTCTCCCTCCCTTTGCTATTGCTCACATGACAGAAGCAGCAGCTGCTGATTATACATTCAGCTGTGATGGTACAGCTCCCCTCCCACTCCATCCTCCTCTCTCCCTTTCCCTTAGCGTCAACCTGTTCAAAACACAGGGCAGTCAGCTGATTTTATCTTTTGGTTTCAGCTCATCACTCAAGCTGTTTCTTTTATTTCCCCCTGCTCTGTACTTTCTCTGCTTTCATGGTGTGCTGTTCTCTTCTCTTTTCAGCTCCTAAAATGTTCACTCTGTCCATCTCTTTGCTAAGCAACTGCCGCCTGTCTCCAAGCACTGAGTGTGCTGCTTCTTTAAGTGTAACGTCTTGCTGCTAGCACCTCTGATAATCCTCTTGTTCTTATGAACAGCTCTTATTCCCTTGCTTGCCTACATCAATACATTTGTGTGTGTGTGTGTGTGTGTGTGTGTGTGTCTGCTTGCCATTTGCTGCGCAATACTGCAACCATGGATTTAACAACACACGTGTAAGAGGTTGTACCATGTGAATGATTACAGATGGGAAAAAATGGAGGCAGGAGGGAAGGAGAACCTATCAGGGACAAGGGGTGGAGTGACAGCCAATTGGTTATTAGAAAAGAGAAAATGATGGAAGTAGTTAAGGGGATGCGAGTAATACTTTTTCTTATTACAATGTTAATTCTAGTTGACTCATTAAAATGATATACATAAAATGTAAATGTTTTAGATAACTTAGCTATTTTTGAAGAAATGTGAAGCTTACAGAGAGATGACTTGTTGTTAAAAGGGATTTTGATATTGTGAAGCTGGATGCCAAATAAATGATTCATTGAATTAACACCGAGTTTATTATGAGAATTTAATCTGGCCATAAATGATCCCCAATGAGTTTTTCCAGGTAACACAAAGAGCCCAGGTCTTTCATTATGTAACTCATAAATGGGATGTCAGATAACAATAACCCCTAGGGAGAGTATTCTTTAGCTTCTTGACAAAGCACTTACAGTGATTTGCTATAGATATGAAACAGATGAGTGCACTTTCATTTTTCTCTGACTGTGCAAAATGCATAGTAACTTCCAACAGCTGCCTGCAGCATGCATAAAAGATTAATGATGAGATCTCAAGTGTTCATAAGTATGAGGACTTATCTCTGCACTTAAAATAGTTTTGGGGACATGCAATACTAACTAAGAACAGGGTTTGGAAAGGGAACAAAGACAAAGCAAATATATGAAACCTAAATAGGTTGAGGATATACTGTAAAAGTTAAATATTGATTAGCAGGGATGAACACTTACTTTTATAATTTGACAAATAGCTTGGTATAAATAATGAAAATATTATTTATTAGAAAAAAATCCTGAACAAGCCCAAATGCAAAGAGAACATTTGTTTAAGTGCCACATAAGAATCTCTGCACTAAACTGTACTAATACTGAAAATATGCAACATACATGTGTGTTTTGATACCATTTTATCAAAAAAAAAAAAAACTTCATCTTTTTGATTCTTCTTCAGAAACCTCATTAAGCTTGACTTTGATCATTTGCAATGAACTGAAGATATAGATGACCACTTTCAGCAAAGCAATACTGCCGTTACGAGAGGCACGTTCTACCAACATAATATCACAAGAATACCTCGATGAACTCATACATTTTGGTGTCAGCACATATGTAATACTATGGATAGAATATCATCATAGGGGGAAAAAACAAAACATGAAATGTTATTAATTTAAGAGTGTATCTCCCACCCCTAAATTAACTCATAGATTAAATTTATTAGTAAAGGGATCGCCTGGTTTTGGGTGAAAAGCTGGAACTACTGCCATTTTTGTAGTAGCTAGATAAAATAACCAATAACTTATCAATGTTATTCTTAACTAATAATTTTTTCCCTAAACAAAAACTGTAAAGAGAGATGAACAGCAAAGAGTGGGGTTGATTACTAATTGATGATGTTCAGTCTCACAAACTAAAATAACAGCAACATCTCCAAATAATGGAGGGCCTGATTCTGAAATATCAGGTTCAAAATATTTTATCTGTATAAGTTTTAACTGGGACTCTAGTGTTTAAACTTTGGGGATCAGTTTCTCATTTCCCTGACCCGCAATCATAAAGTGTTGCCACAACCTAAGGTGGCTTTTCACTCACAAACAAATTGCAGCAGTGTACAGACAGCAGCTTGGAGGGAGCACATTAGCTCAGTCTCTGCTTCAGTGACACTGTTAACAGGATTAAGACTGATTAGCTGAAGTTGATATAATCCAAATGTGATGTTGGTCCTTTTAACCAGCAAAATCAACTCCCTGTTCTGGCTATAAATACAAATGCTGAATGCTTTCTATGGTGATCTATGATGTAAATAAAAAAAAAAAACAAAAGGACATTTGTTAGCACTTGAACCTGATGCATCAACACATTTTTTCTTACAGAAACTGTGTCCAAAATGGAGCGAACTATCAGAACCAACTCCTATTTCAATGTAAATATCTAAGACATTTCCTGTACTGAAGAGTAACCTCATTTTAATAGCTTAATATTTTTAAGGATTTCTTTCCATAATATTTAAACACACTTTCCATTTAGCTTCCAGCTAAAATTAATCCTTTTTAACACTGCATTTTATAAGAAATAATACAGTCTTGCACAACATGCACGGCTCAAAAGTTACTGTAATTTACCGGGATTTTAACCATCACTGCCACTTCTCCTAAACCACTTACTTCACTTTTTGTTGTATTACAAACGGCAACTTCATTATCTACTTTCTACCTTAGAAGTAAACAGTTTAGTCACTGAAAAAGAGCATATCCACAAATGATACAAACAGTGAGAATTTTTTATTTTATTTTTTTTAAACACTTGATTTCCTTCATTCCTTGATTTCTTTTCATTGTGTTTGAAGACATATAGATAAAAATAAACTCTAAACATATGATCTATTCAGACTGGCTTGTGTGTTAACATGTCCGTAACTCCATTTAGGCCATTTCAGCGGTACTGCAAGCAGCACTTCTGGAGGACAGAAAGGCTGCTCTGGCCTGATTAGGAGGCCTAGATAGAGAACTCTGATGGGATAAGCTAGCTTGCCTGCATCTCATAACTGCTGTCCCGACATGAACACCAAACTAGAGCAGTTCTGTGACAGAATGGAAGTTATTGCACAGCTGAAGAAAAGAGAGCACACTTTCAAAAAACTTTTAAAAGTTTTTGTTATGAACTGAAGCTAATTTAGAAAACAGGATTGCAAAGGAAAACTTACCAGTTGCAGTATATCCTCATCCTTTGGCATCACACAAAGTTCAAGAAAGTCACCACTGTAGGGGAGCAAAAGAGGTTTTAAACAGGGCAAATAAATCAACCAGAATTATGCACACACATTTATACTGAACCTTACCTGTCTTGGATCAAAGATATAACCTCACAATAAGCTTTCCCAATGATGCTTGCTCCATTCACCTTCACTATTCGATCACCTGATAGAAAACAAAACAAAAAGAAAAAGCTGGAGTGACATCATTGACAGAAGCATAGAAAGGCTGAAAGCTGTTTGTGTCAGGGAAACATGCTCATGACAGAAAGTAAAGTCATGAGCACATGTCTATGACTTTTGAGGAGAAAAAGAAAGCAAATTGGCAAAAAAAAAAAAAAGTGACATAATGTGAGTTTACAGTAAGTGTGGCTGAAGGTTCCCGGACTGACTAAAATCATTAAAATTATTAGGGTAGGCAGCAAAAAAGGAGCAGACCTGGCTTATGCTTTTCCAGCCCAGCAAGAGCACTGTCAAGACAACTTAAAACTGCACTCCTTGCATTTTTTCCCCTATGCTTTCAATAATACAATAGCATAGAGGAAGTTGCCAACTTCTGCTGTTACTGTATTATTACTGTATTACACCTCTGCTGTTGTGAGAATGTTGTGACTTCCAAGAAATGACACCCCCATGAACAACCTCTTGTAGTTTTTGGTAAATAACGGTGACTGACTGACATTTGACAGATCATTACCTGTGCAAAGTCCAGCTCCATGAGCAGGGCCACCTTCCTTAACCTGCTTGACAAAAATAGTGTCCATTGGTTCCAGCCTATTGCGCTGCCTTCCTGTTGATAGTAGAAAAAGTACACTTATTTATAAACCGTATACAATATAAACACATGAAAACATTACAAATGTACTATAGGGTAGTAATATAGGGTTGAAAAGAAAAAAAAAGTAAAAATGAAAAGAAATGTTAATGAGATTTCAAACTTCATAACGGATAAAGACTTCCCAAAGAGAAGAAGCTTGCCGATTTATAAAAATGTCAGAGAACAAATGGCAAATTAAGAAATGCCTAAATGCTTCTCGTACATATGAGACAAAAAAAAAATTAAACTAATCAGAAATTTCTTACGCAAATACAAGCAGACCTATGATGTAAATTAATTTATAACCTTTATCCTTTTCACAACCAGACCTACACATTTGGGAAAAAAAGCAACTAGCCTACCACTGAGAACTGAAACGAGACTTAAATCGCTTCATGAATGGCCATGTATGAGAATGAGGGAGAAACTGAGAGGTTTGTCACACGATTTGGAAGGATGTGAATCAACATTATGACAGCATAGTGGGCTGTGTTCTGGGCAATGCTTTCCCAGTTTTAAACAGACACGGTCATTAACTGATTGAGAGAAAAACATCTAAACAGGGAGGGGGGATTTTGTGGTTTTAGGGACAATGATAAAAGAGAACGAAACCTGTTTGGTCATGCAGCTCCTGTCTCCTAGCAGCTGCATAGCCACAGGAAAAAAAAGGAAAGAAAAAGAGTGAGTGAGTGAGAGAAAGCGAGACTAAGAGAAGGTAGAGTGACAGTGTGTTCAGCTGCCTCAACTCCCACTCTTTCCTTATAAACTGAGAAAAAGCTCTGGGCACAGCCAAAGAGTGGCCTGATAGTTAACATTCTGCTAGTGAGTCAGAGCACGATACCTCCCAAACTAAAGCGGACAGGAAAGCCAGCATGAGAGCAGGCGTGATAGTATTAAAGTATACTACATTTGAAATTCAGACATGATCTTATAAGAAAGCTAATGATCGTGCCACAACCCGGCCAGCCTCGATTTTTTTTTTCCATCTCCTTTCCACACACCCATGATTACTCATGCAGAATCACATCCTGGGGACATTATGTAATACTGTACAAGAGTCCCATACAGCTCCAACAAAAAAACATGCTCCATCTGGTGGTGTTCTGGGAGGTTGCAACTCTTAACCAACTTCCTCAATAAAGCTGTCCAGAAATGCCAATACGAACATCTAAATGCATATTAAAGTCAGTGAAAAAGAGGGAGAATAAAATAAATGGCAGTATTAATGTCACCACCCTACAATAAATCATACATAAACTCAACACCTCACTGGTCCTGTTGGCACCTAACCATTTCCTGTACATAACCAGTATTTTGGGAAACATGTTTGTTTCCTTTATCCAAAACCAGATAGAATAGACAAAGATCAGATTCATTTCTCAATGTTCGGCACAGAGACACAAACAAACATATGCCAAAAAGTAAAACTGTTTCCAAGAAAATGAAAACAGGAACAGGTTTCAATTGTTCCATTTTGATCACTCAGAAAACACAAGAGAAGTTTTTGTCTACAGCTGACTCATATTTATGCAGATACACAGTAAAATTAATGAAGACAATTAAATGCAAAATAATTTCTGGGCAAATACTGAATAATCCTATCATAAATTTGCTTCATGGTTTAAAACTAATATTAATGCCTGTGCCCCATAAGGACTTGCATAAAAGACGGAGCTGTGAATGAGGTAAAAGGCAGCAATCATCAGATCACTAGTGCACCCAAACTTGACCCGAGTTATGACAGAAGATCTTTGTCTTGGGAAGAAGCAGACTTTTGTACAATGTGAGAATTGATGGTGGTGTGGTACTGTGGTGTGCACTGTGCCATACCACCATCTGTAACTCCATAACTCTGAAGCAATGGTTTTTGTTTGTTCGCTTGTTGGTCGGTTTTAAATAAATTCACATTTGGGGTATATTTCTTTCTTTAGAATAAAACCAGTCTTCATCTGAATGACCAGTTATGTCAAACAGCAATTAACATGACGATACCTTTGAGTAAAACAAAGGGTGGATGCACTGTTTTTAAGACATAATGGTCCAATTACCAAATGACCTGAAACCTCAATTAATGAACTGTTTAGAAATGTTAGGGATCATCTTGAAAGTCATTTTTCATGGTTTTTTTTGCTCATTTAACATATACTAATTCTCTTTTTTCCCCCCTTTTTTTGACATACTTGTATGAATTTCTATCAACATTTAACCTGGATGTAGTAAAAGATAGCAGCAATAAGTGAGGATTGAATGTTGCCATTTGGCACCAGAAATGCACTCCTAAACGTAGTAGATCCACCATATGAAATACATTAAGGTAAAGTTACTTAAATTATTCAGAAACTTCTGAGAAAATGCTTTCTATATTCCCTTTACATACTAGTCTTTGCATGACTTTGCCCACATTAAAGCTATCTAAGCGATGAAGCTCTTTCTTAAAGTCTGACCTTTTAATTCTACTTCTTCCAAGTCTTGTTTTTTCCCCACATTAATTAGATTCTTACTGATGCCCCACAACAGATTTATTTGCAAAAATATGGACCATATACACAATATGAAAACTGTAACCAAACATATAGAATATTGACGTGGTCAAAAATTGATTCATAGAAACAAAAAAAGACAAACATCAGAGCTATGACAGTGCAGCTTTATCCTCCCCCTTTTGGGGAGCCAGCATGTATGTTTGTTTGCTGACTCAGACTGGACTGAAAACACCTCAGGTTGGCTTCTTTCCTTCTTCAACTCTGGCTTGCTGCCTATGAGCCCCTGTGTGGAGCATTATAAAACTACCAGGATTCTTTAATATTCTCTGGCTTACTCAGTCCAAAGCAGCAAAGCCCCAGACAGAGCACTGGGCTTCTAAAGTGTTTCAGTTTTGGGACGAAACATAAATTATATGCAATTATATATAATGGTACCTGGCTTTCCTGTAATTTTACTTAACTAAATTAATAAGCAAGCTTAATGTATGCTGTATAGTGTATCAGAAAGAGTTCATAACAATTTTATCAGCATAAACACCTAAGACATGAGCTTTGAAAGATCTCTCTTTAATGGAAACAGTAAAAAGTTACAGCTTGAGATTTCTTCCTTGAATTAACTTGTTGAACTGTGGTGGAAGAATAACCAAAGAGGGGATTTTTGGTTTAAAAGACCAATTTTGAAAGATGGCCACTAAAGCCATTTTTGCAAAATGTTGAGCGACACTAGATTTTGTTCATATTAACCAGCACTACACGCTAACACTTCAGATGATGATTCTCTGAGAGCTTTATGGGGCTTCTCGCTGTGTAGTGAAAGCAAAACGATTACTTGTACATTTAACAAATAACCTCCTCAACATGCACAAGCAGATTTACACTGGTGCTTTCCAGTACAATTTTTCTCTGCGGAGAATATAAAAATGTCTCACAGAATTACTGGCATCCACAAAGATAAAGTCCAGTGGCACCAACCTTCCTATGGCAGCTCATTATACAGAGCTGATCCCTCAAACTAGTTCACAATGATGGACACTAAGACAGACCAACGTTCAAATACATTCTAGTTAGATAATCCCAAAAAGTACAGTACATGTTCTGTGTCCTTTGAGAAGAATGATGATACAAGATTCTTTGAAAGGTTTGAAAATGCTTTCTTGCAGTTTCAATAATTGAATCTAGGCATTTTAGGTCTTGCTTGACAAAAACTCAAGGGCACAGTGTGTTTCCCCAACACTACCCTTAATCCAAAAAAATAAACATTATAAACAAATAAACATTACAAGCACTCTACTAATTTCTCTCTTCTCCTTTACTTATTGTTTCACTGTATCATACACCAAGCAAAGCATATGAAGTATTGGCAACTTCAGACTACTCCGGTTACTCAGGTCACATACACCAAAAGCTTCCCTAAAAGTTTGAAACTCTTTAAAACCAGAGATGGTCTGACATACGTCTGCCACAGACAGACTATAATATCTCTAATGAAGAAACAAAACCTCAAAAGTCTGCTGTCAAACACAGCTTGGTAAAAATTTAGACCATCTCTTTCTAAGAGCATAAAAAGGCTGAAAGTGAGGTGGGTCAGTGCAGGATAGAAACAGGTGGTGCGAAACAAACCTTTCACAGGAGCTATATTGTACTCACTGCATAAACAAA
>VUQS01028802.1:13315-36297 GCA_015108495.1 Heterochromis multidens | reverse complement strand
CAAAGTCATTAAGAACTATCTTCATTGTAAAGAAGAACAAGAAGTCCTGGAAGTGATGGTATGTCCCCCACAGAGCCCTGATCTCAACATCATCGAGTGTGTCTGGGATTACATGAAGAGACAGAAGGATGTGAGGAAGCCTACATCCACAGAAGATCTGTGGTTAGTTCTCCAAGATGTTTGGAAGAACCTACCAGCCGGGTTCCTTCAAAAATTGTGTGCAAGTGTACCTAGAAGAATTGATGCTGTTTTGAAGGCAAAGGGTGGTCACACCAAATATTGATTTGGTTTAGATTTGTCTTTTGTTCATTCACTGCATTTTGTTGATTGATGAAAATAAATGAACAACACTTCCATTTCTGAAAGCATTCTTTGTTTATAGCATTTTTTCACACCTGCCTAAAACTTTTGCACAGTACTGTATGTCACTGGATAAGTTAAAAAATTGTGAAATCTGAAATTGTGAAGATTTGTCCTCCGGGGACCACAAGTATCTGCACCAAAATTCTCTACACAGCATCCAGTATTTGCTGAGATATGTGACTCTGAATCAAAGTGCTGGAGTGACCCAGGAATGTCTGAAAGTCTGAAAGACTATGGAAAAACATTTTAAAAAAAACAAACATTTTGGGCTATTATCTCAAGATTTCGAGATACTAACTCAAACTTCTGAGAAAATAACTCACAATTGAAAAAATAACTTAAAATTTAAAGTTATTAAGTTGAAATTTTGAGATAATTTTGACTTACAGATGGCAAAAAATTTTTTTGTTCAGTGGTGGAAACATAGAAGACAGCCACACTGATATTACCGTATGTAACTAGGTTGATTAACAGAATCATTTATTAGCTTTTGCCCTTTTGGTGTCAGTGTTTCCTCAATTCTCCCTTAAACATGCAGTTTGTCTAAATGTTATGTTAAAAGATGAAGTCATAGTCAGAGCGAGTTTCAGCTGCTCACATGCCAAAACAACAAAGTGTTTTCTAAAAATTCCACTTCACAGAGTATTTCATATGTTTTTTATTTTTATAGCATGACGTGAGTCAATTGACACGACGCAGTCAAAAAGACTGTAATTACTATGATGAGGTCTCGTTTGCGTGGCCAGATGATACCTTTTGGCTGTACTGTACAGCCTAATAAGAAAGTAAATGAAATGTAATTATGGAATCACAACTTTGTCAGCCAGAGGAGGTTTGTAAAAACACTGGAAAGAGAACCTACTGAGAACCTACACAGACACTGGAAAGAGAAAGTTTATTTCTTAACAAAATACAGGATTGCAATACACTAACTTAATTTAAAAGCATGGTTTTCTATTTCTGTGATATCCCAGTTCTTGAGCTGAAAACTTCTCAGGTCTTCATCCATGTTTATGCTTCCAAAGTGCATCTAAGCAGTTTTTTTTTAAAGCCACAGTTGTTTACGAGTCCAGTAGAGAGTTCCTGACCCCTCTGTTATCGCAAGGGTTTGCAAACAGCAGAGGCAAGCAAAGTCAAGGATGTTGAGCATGATTGGAAGGCATCTCTCACCAATCAGATTTCTCAGCATACCAGTTGTTTATTATTTGATGAGAAAGTAGTGTATGTGGTCACTTTGGTAGAGACCGATGGTGGTTTGGTATTGAATGGTATGTTACTGTTTTGGAGTGAAACCAGTGATAGACAGAGTGCATGAAAAATTGCATAGCTGGAATGGAATGAATGCCTGTAATACAACTATGCACCACTGAGTATCCAAACCTGCTTATACTCTGCTAAAGGACACGTGTCCTCAAAAGGTTGAAAAACCCTGGGGTTTGGGAGAGGGTTTAAATTATTTTCCATTACTTCTAACTGACTCCTCAACCTTTGCACACTACATCATTTAAAAGCATAAGCTGAATACTGTAACAGTAACCTTTAAAAAAAAACAAAAAAACCCCCCCACAAGATTAGAAAAATATATTTTTTAAATGCTGAAAAAGAAAATGCAAAGGGTCCTCACATTGCTGTAAATTTTGTTTACATTAAAATGTGTGTAATCTGTGTGTAGTTCAGAATCTGGATATTTTTCTTATAGGCACACTAAACCACAAAACACAAGCTCATTTGAAAGCAGACCTTTATACATATTTACAAAAAGAAAAACAAAGTCTCTGCACATGAGAGGAGATCATTTGATGACAGTTTCATTCCGTCTGCAGAGAAGTTGTTCTGGAAAATCACAAGAGATGAATGTTGGCACTCAGATGTAAATACAGCATAACAGAGTGAGGCCATTGTAATGAATGAGGAGCAGCTCTGCACCATGTCTTAGAGGAAAACATTAAATGTTTAAAATGGTCCTCCATAAAAATGTCTTGTTGGAGTTCTGCCTCTAACTTGCAGCAGCGTTGGGATCCGACATAAAATATACACGTTACACATTCATATATACACACAATATCCACAAGGCAGGGTCATTACAAGCATAGTTAGTTTTATCTTTTTAGGTTTCTGGATCTCATGAATAGAAATTCAAATAAACTGGCCGAGCAGTCGAAATTAGCAAGAAAAATGGAGTTGAAAGCTTTGCTTTGCTTGACTGAGGGTGTGTTTTTTTTGGTGGGCAGTACTCCAGCCTATATTTACCATCTCCATGCGTATCTGGGGTTATATGTCCATTTACCACACCGCTCTTTGAGAGGGTAGCTGCATTCCCACTGTTTTCAACCTTTATGCTAAGCTAAAACTTGCTAGCGAGTGACACTAGCTTCAAATGGCCTGATTATGGCTCTATGACTCAGCTCTTTTAAATGTGATTATGTATTGTGATTCTATCATAGTTTTTTACAGCAATGGTTAGCCATTCAGTGTAAAATATGGACAGAAATCCTGCATATTGTTTAACAATAGGCGTGTGCACCAAAAGCTACTTAGAAGCACTTTAAATGTCTTGTCTTTTGTCCTGTCTTCCTCCCCTCACCCCCAACCGGTTGCAGCAGATGGCTGCCCCTCCCTGAGCCTGGTTCTGCCAGAGGTTTCTTCCTGTTAAAAGGGAGTTTTTCCTTCCCACTGTCGCCGAGTGCTTGCTCATAGGGGGTTATCTGATTGTTGGGAGTTTTCTCTCTATTATTGTAGGGTCTTTACCTTACAATACAATGGCCTTGAGGGGACTCTTGCTGTGATTTGGTGCTATACAACTAAAACTGAATTGAATTGAATTGAATTGAATCAAAGTTTCAGTTCTGGTATAATGATTATTTGCCAACTCTGGACATAAACAGTAAACCTCAGGGAAATATTTCAGATTTTCATGAAGACAGGAAATCTGCTGGAAAACCAGCTGTGTGACCAATCAAAATACAGTCACAGTAAGCTATTCGACTCTAAATCCTGCGTTTAATAGCAGCCTAACAATAAGCCAATCCTGATTTCATTTTAGATTACAGCTGCAGTGTTACACTCACTCACACACACACATTGATGTTTAAGAACTGGCTGTGTGACACCTGGACAGCTACTCAGTGTCACACGCTCCCTTATAAACTAAACTCAGAAGTAGCTCAGTGCTGGGGGCTTCTTTCATGTGGCCCAAACCAAGAAGCCAAGAGCCAAGAAATCAAGAAGCTAAACCCATATTAATTATCTGTGGGCTCTCTGTGCTTTGCATTGTTCTGGTTTATTCTTCTTATAGCATCAAAAAGTGTCTCCAATCAACTGCAGAGTTCCACATTTGCAAGATTTAGTGGCACAGCCTCTGAACTTTCTTTGAGCTACTCTCAATCTGATCCTATTAATGTCAAACACACACAAAGACACACAGATCCTTACTGTATAAGCACACACACACAGAGAGCATACAGCTGCAAGACCAAAGTGACTGGGATCCAGCAGGACCCAGCATGGTATATATTACAGGCAGAAATGTGTGCTCAGCATCATCACTGTTGGATGATATTAAATAAAGGAAATTTTGAGGCTGTTATTATTGGGCTTAACCATGCATGTAAATCCTCGTTCTTCCAGTATAGCATATAAAATTCAATTAAGTTTTAATTTAGTAAGTTTGTCAGTCCTCTGTCTTTTAGCCACACCTTTCTCTCACAATGTTTTAACTAGAATTCCTGCAATGTGATCTGCGCACAACAGCAGTACTGTTGAGCTCAAGCTTGATGATGAACTTTTAGTCTGCATCCAGTGTTCTGGGAAACATCCAACAACTACAAGACAAACAGAGAAAAAATATCATATTTCAAATGCACATTTAGTTCCTGCTGCCTCAGACTGAAGCAGCATTTGCTTTAGATACCTATAGGATGGACAAGGTTTTAAAAAAAAAAAAAATCACAAAAATAGACAAATTTCCACTGGTGAATGTGGGAAGGTACATTAACTGGTAACAATTAACAATTTCTGGACATCAGACATACATACAAAGACGAGAACAAACACACTCATGTCAAATAAGCATCACAACTTCTCAAAGAAGTAGTCTCACTCCAGATTAAAATAATAAATAGCACTGAGAAGAAAGTTAAATAGAGGTGGAAGTAGCTGTGTTCGTTTAACATTTTAACATTAAGAACAAATCACAATTTACTGCCTCACAAAGTCACTGAAGTCATTCAAATCCCACTGGCCAGAGTCCATTTGACGCCAGTCCTGTTTAGCACTTTCTCCAGTTCCAGCTTGGTATAATAAAGGCTTCTTTATGATCCACTGGGCCTGCTTCATAATTTACAGTCAGATGTCATTACCAGCTGGGGCTGCAGAACCTACAATATATTACTCCACTTTTTTGTATTAGTCTAATCCACTCAAATTCACCAACAGGTTGAGAAACATGCATTTCTGTACAGAGTTTCTATCTACAGTAGTTTAGTTTGCAGTTTGAACCTCTTGTAGATCCTCCTCTTGATCATGTTGTAATGAACACTATTGGAAAATCTTTTAAAGTTCACTCTCAGCTTTTTAAAAGATAATCTAATAGATAGAAATCTTTAAAATGTTTTGTTGTAATTACCCTAATTTAGAACAACTGAGGATATTCAGTTATGAATGTCAAAGGGAAGTTTCTTTTGGAGCTGGTGTTCAGACATGTCTTCACCCTTTTCCTAAATTTGTACAACGTACACACATGGGACTCCAGATAAACTCAACCAACACTTTAAACAGCATGGAGCATTTTTTTTTCTCCTTTTGTTCACTTTGTTCCCACACCTAAACTAAACCGCTCTCTGTGTCGTGGCACAAAACCAGTGGCAGTTTATGCCCATGAGTCTTACCAAGCCAACATTACAGAAGCAAACACTAAGGAGAACATAATGGAAACATCTCCTGTTGTGGGTTTGAACAGCTACAACACAGAACACTAATGTCCTGGGAAAGCTGATCTGTAACCTCATCAAAGCTGCCATCATGCTTTTTCTCTGCCTTTCATCTCCATGGTCGCAGTCAGTCATCTCGTGGTCAGACCCCACCTTTCTGAAGAAACCAACAAAGCCCTTGCTGCAGGAAAACTGTCTGAAGGATTATATGTTATATATCCATTAAGTGAAGAAAATTAAAACTCATCAGTGCTATTTGCGGCTACTCAAAATATGAATAATCAAAGTTGCTGCTGAGTTAAACAATTACCTTGATCGCTAATAACTTGTTTTGGATGTTTTAGCCCTTTTAATTATGTATCACTGCTGCACATTGTGAGTTTTAAGATTAACAAACTCACCATTACAGAGGGCAGTCCGACAGTTTTCTTTTTTGTGATGTTTCATTGATTTCCATTGGCATTTGAATGGTATTTGACAGCTACCTACCGAACAACAACCCCTTTCCTTTCAGCAAATACATTTTTGCCCCTCTGTCAATTTGTTGTTCTCTACCAAAAAACAACAAAGAAGCAGTTTGACGATTCATTTCTGGAAGAGTGTCCTTAAAATTGAAATGCAACAATTGCTTTACAAAGTACTTGAAAATAAAAAAGTACTTCTTCAACTTCAAGAACATGACTTTGAAAAAAAAAGTCTCTTTCTGCATGACAAAATAAATGGAAACCAGTTTTTTGCCTGGAAGGTAGGAAATCAATCTAAAAAACATCTGCTCTGCTTTGGGGGATAGCTGTGATTCCTAATTAATGGGCAAAAACATGCAAAACCACAAGTATGGTCCTTTAAGGGACAGAAGGGTTGGATGATTTTTCCAAATGCTAAAAATTGACTTTTGGAACAAGACTCTGGGTTTCTTTTTGTTTTTTTCTCTGTAGAGCATCCAAATCCAAAGAATCCACTTAAATGTCCTTGTCCTGACACAGAGTCAGCCAAACTGAGGGATTTGGGCATGCCGTCCATCCTTCATTCAACATGCTATGCAACCTAAGCATTTTCATTCATACAGTCATTTGTCCCAGTGAAACAGTCCTTGCTGTCCAAATCCTCCTGTACATACTTCAGTCATTCAGTTATGTGTAGCTTAGCTTGAATGTTTGTCTCTATAATGAAAGGATGCCTTTTTTGTTTGTAGATAAGTGCATGCGCATGAAGTAGTCTCTGTACATACAGTATGCGTGTGTCTCAGTGTATAAGTTAACTGTGTATGTGTACATGTGTGCATTTGTGTGTAGACTGTGTGTGTGTGTGTGTGTGCCTGTGTGTGTAGTTGTTGAAGTCACTGAAAATCTGCCCTCCTGCTTGGCCACACGTTCAAGCGCTCCTTGGCGCCCTTGTCTGCGGCTTGCTCCTGCTCTTCCTCCCGGCTGCTCTTCCTCCTCCGCCTCCTCCTCCTCCTCTCCCCCCCCCATGCTTGTGCCTCTCTTTCTCCTTGTTCGGCTCCGCCTTTGTGTCACCATGGCGACGGTGGTTGCGCGGGGGGCGGTACCCCAGAGCCTTGCAGTGCTGGCCGAGGTTTCCGGGGTGAATCAGTGCCATCACGTTCTCGTACCATGGCTGGGTTCCAGTGCTCTGATAGGACGAGCCCGACCAGGACGCCAGCAGGCGATTGGCAGAGGGGCTCCAAACAGCAAGGCGCACGGTGACTGCAGTCCAGTGGTAGCCGTGCTCCTCCACCTGGCAATGGTAGACTCCGCCATGAGACAGTTCAGCCCGACGAATCAGGACACCCCGCTCAATCACCACCAGCTGGTCACCAGTTACCACCTGATGAGAGATTTTGGAGAGGACATTTATAATCTAGATAATCGCAAAAAAAAAGGTAGTAAAAAGGATTTGGAAAATAAATAAAAGCACGTGTAACATGTGTGACTGCACCTGGTTTAGTTCAGCACTGTTCTCTCCAGCCTGTTTGTACCAGGTCACCGCAGCATGTCTGGATCTAGGCAGACACTCCAGGTACGTGCTGTTACCCTCTGCAACCATCATCACCCTCTGTTCTGCCTCCACCTGCAGCCCGGCTAAATTAAAGAGAGAAAAGATGGAACAGGTTAAAGATATTTTAAATATTAAAATATTTTCCATATTTTTAAACTGATATGTGCCTGATGGTCTGGCAACCTGTCCAGGATGTACCCTGCCTCTCGCCAGTCTTAGCTGGAGTTGGCTCCAGCCTTCTGAATCCTCACTGAGGGACTAACAGTGCTGTATAATGGAGCCTTATAAATAAAACTGAATTGGATTCTGTTACTTTGCGTATGCTGCATGCAGCCAGTTATTACTCGATATGAGCTGTAAATAAATGAACAGAATACGGGAAGATGTCTATAGTGGGGTTTTTTCTGCATATTTGAGTTGTTTCGGGAAACGCATCTTAAGGGTTGACAGACGACTGCAAAAATATTGAGAGAAATGCGCCATAGAAATTGAGATAAAAAAAAAAATACATTGACTTTAGCTTGAGCACTGCTCAAAAGCAAAGATACTTAATAGGAAGTTTATTAGCTGCTCACCTCCCTGTCTGACACACTGAGTCAGTGGATCCTCATCCTCTCCTAAATGACGAGCATTCCTCCTGTGGAGAAGCAGAAACCACAAGTTTATGTTAGACAGAACAGACAGCAAAGTGATGATTTAGTTAACAAAGTGGGACTAACTATCTATAAATGAGAGTGGCACTAGGGGAAAGGTCATGGTCTAATCATAATAAGAGTAAAATGGTCAGTATTTACTTTTAAGGGAACAGTATTGTATTTTGTATATATTCATTTTGTTTTCTTTGTTCTTTTTAAATGTACTTTAAGAAATTTGTAGTGCAGTAAAAATAATAAGTTTTGGGGTCAACTTGAAAGAAAGGCAGATGTGAAATGTAAAAATGAGATCAGAGGTCAAATGTAACTTGATATTTTAAATTTTTATATGGTATTTTCTATATGTTGACAGTACACACCACACTTATAAGAATCATAGTTTCTGTTAGAAGGCTTTTTGTCAATTTTTGACAAATAAATCATTAAGTTGACCTTGAAGACCTTGGTGGATGTAGGCCAAATTTTAATGGATTGTTAACATGACCCCACTCTACACCCCTACAAAGTTTTATCAGAATTAATTTAAAACCTTTCGAGCTATTGTGCTTAAAGACAGAATGACACGCACATATGCAAACGCTACCAAAAACATAACCTCCTTGGCTGAGGTAAATAATCTACTTGGCAAAATCAATTTGCTAACTGGGGCAAAAGTCAGGATGTCACCATAAACAACCCAGTCATGGAAATTATTGTCAGTTGTGATACTTAGTAAAGAAACAAAATCTTAATCATGTGGAAAAAATGCCTAAAATTTAATCAGAAAAATCTTAGCTTAGGTGTAACTTGAGCCACATTTCAAACTATCAACAAATGTGGTTTAAATCAAATTTGGGAAGATTGATTCCACATTGATTCCCTTCCTAATAAAATAAGTTCAACTTGTAGGGGGAAATTCAATCCACTGTAATGTTATCAGTGCTGTCTGGATCTGGATAGATCTGGTATGTCATCCCTACCTGCGCACAGTGGGCATATAGGGGCTGCAAGCATGTCCGTCCCAGGTGCAGTAGGGATCTCTGGCAAGGCAGCACTCAGCGCAGGCCTGACCATACAGCTCACACTGGTAAAGGGCCAGCTGAGACACACCCTCCCTGGAGCCCACAAACAACCACTGCTAGAGGCGGGGGGGTGAAAGATTGAAATAGAGATGGAGGAGAAAACAACGGAGAGAGATACGGTCAAGAAACAGGAAAGGACGGACAATGTGGGAGAGCCAGAAGAGAAAAAAAGGGCATCAAGTTCACTCCCCTGCAACACAGACACTTTGACAATCAGCAGGAATAAAAAAACAAACAGATTCATCTCTACTCTCTGAGTCACAAATCCAACTCAAGCTGTAACAATGTCAGTGCATGGCCACAGAGAGTGCGTATTTGCGTGTGTGGGGGGGGGGGAATGTGGCAATGCTTGCTTTTTATAATCTTGACGTGTGTGTCTGGTTGTGTGAGCGAGCTGTGGTTTTGTTTTTTGTTTTTTTCCCATGAATCCCAAACTGTTTTAATAATGCAAGGTGCATTTGTGTGTGAGCATCTCTTCATTATTGCGCCGACTGAGGTGAGGTAACCATGGCAACTGGTGATGAGGCTGTCCTTGGAGACGCAAGGTGGAGAGACGATGTTACTATGTGTGTGAGTTTGGAAGTTTGAAAGCGAGTCTCTCTCTGTGTCTCATCTGTTACCTTTTTCTTTGAGAGTGCCATGGCTGTCACAGGTGATTTGTGCTGTGAAGGAGACAGAAAAGGAAAAGTGAGAAACACACCAGGTTTATACTGAAGCAAAGAGAACAGACAAATAGATAGATAGATAGATAGATAGATAGATAGATAGATAGATAGATAGATAGATAGATAGATAGATAGCTAGATCAAAAACTTGAAAGGGGTTTTTACAAAGCACATACTTTAAAATATAGAGCAGAAAAAACAAAGTCAGGCCTGACCACAGATATCTCAACCACATCATTCAGGTTGAACTCTAAGTTTTTCCTTCATTTTGCTTTTGAACTAAAAGTGGAGTTCATTTTGGACCAAAATGTGGATTTTGTGAACTGTGATCATCTCTTTTATGGTAACTATGTCCAGCTGTAGTAACTTGGTCTTGGTAGAGTGACAAGCTTTAAATAAAGGTGTTTACTGCATTTCATATGTAAATATTCACAGTACTTTAGTGGTAGAATATGTACATAGCTGCTTTTGCATTGACCAGAGCAGAATGGTGTCTTTCCATCCGGCAAAAGTGCATGCATGCTTTATCTTACTGTTCAAAGGAATGCATGCATTTCCATTTATTTCCATATGGCATGGACAGATATGGAATTCGTCACACCATGTCTGCATGTATTGTTGTCGCGCAGGCTAATTTGAAAAGTCTGTGCCACATTGTGTTGTGACAATAATGTACATTTGGATCTAGTTTTGAGAGGTAATTAGATTTTTTTTTAAATGGAGGAAGAATGAATGGACGTTGCGAAGAAATGAGAAATACATTTGAAAAAAAACAGAATCAACTCAATCTGCAGAACAATGAGCTCTAATACAAAATAGACAAGCTCGTAACAAATCTGCTGAAACACTCAACATGTTTTATGGTTCAGTTTGCCGTACCTGAAAGACCTGCATCTGCTCCAGAGTGACCTCCTGACTCTGGCCGTGTTCTCTAGGCAGATGAATGGCTTTCAACACGAGTCCTGAGTCTGAAGACAGAAAAAAAAAAAAAACATTCACCACATTTAATTATGAAAAACACTTCAAAATGCCAGAAACACAACCTTCACCATCACATGACCTACCTGTGCCGATGAACAGGACATCGTAGGTGCCATCGATAGCCTCCACTCTGTCCACCAGCAGTTTGCTGAACTTGTAGTGAACACCCACTCTGACCAGGAGGGGTCGCTCTCCTAGCGGCAGAACATTTTCCTACACAAAAAAAAGCAAAAAAAAAAAAGAAAGCAAGAATGCATCACATTAAATGTAAAATCTTTGACTAATACATTTGTTCAGCCACTCATGTTGTTCATCATTAATACAGTGAAGGTTTCATATTCTCAGTGATGAAGCAGTGCCCTGTTGGCAAGGACTGCCTGCTAATTTAATTTCCTACTTTCACTTCAGAATTCAGACAGAAATAGAGGGGAAAAAAACGAGTTGACCTGCTGTAAAATACGGCAATCTAATTATGCTAAATTGGCTTAATTTAATAAAGTGAAATATCAGCTGAACCTGCAGCAGCGGATGAGTTCTGCTGAAGAAAATGACGTCGTCGGGATACTCTCTGGTCGAGCTATAGCTTCCATATGTACTGCTAGGACACTGAGAAAGAAAGAGAGAGAGAAAGATTACAATGTTTCCAGTCTTTCATGTTGAGCATTCTTATATGAAAATTAGGCACTATTTTGTTGAATTAACTGGCCCTTTATCAAAGACGGTATATTCTAAATGGTATATAAACGGTAAACACAATTTGCTTTTAGAGAACTACAAAAATCACCTGAAGAGTTAGAGGGGGTATCTACCAGTTGGGACTCTACCAGTTTTGAGTATGAACTTACTGTTCCTGGCCGAGGATAGGGCACCTTGCCTGTAAATTCTGCCCATTTATACTGAGGCCCCTCCTTATGCAGGAAGTTCCCTTTAAAAGCTCGAACCACATCCTCCATTCGGTAAACACACACCGCTGAACCATTCAGGATATCACTGAGGAGAACAGCAGAGACAGAAGGAGAACATACTCAGACATCAGATATCAGAAACCATCCCATCCCTTATTCCTCCACCCAGCATGAATAAAAACATAAGCAGAACATGCCTTTGATTATTGACTTGATGTATTGCAATGGTCTTTAAGCAGTAAATGGAATATTGTATTAGGAGCTGTGACTCATTGTGGCTTTCCAGCTTGAACACATCAATTAAATGAATGTGCTCCAACCCCAAATCCAGCCGGGGTGAATGTGCTGCTTTCAGCACATCGCTCCCCACTATAACGCATCCCATCTACTGCAGTTAAGATCACAGTTTCTGGAAGATTTGTGGCAAAGCACGCCCGAGCTAAAGATTCCAGCAAAGTAGAAACAGAACAGATAGAAAGGCCACGTTATGATGAATCAGGGTGGTGTCCCTCATTTCATACACTGATATTCCTCTTAGGGGGAAGCTTTTTGTTTCCCTCGCTGTCAGCAGAAAGGTCAGAGGTCTCAATGAGGTGTTCAGATGTCACATCAGATAGAGCGTAAAAGTGAACAGTGACACTGGAAAAAACATTCGTGTCAGCCTCTAAATTGTGTTTTTGCAAGTCGGGGATGTCACCTCTACGCTCATAAATCCTCCCCATTATTCTGTTTTGTTTATAAGTGACTAGCTCTGGAAGCTCACCTGCACAAATATTCCTCCACTCGAGCAGACCTCAGTCCCGTGTTGCTTTCTTGCAGTTTTGGTTTAATAATTATTAGCTGAGTTGGGAGTTACTGGAAGTCCTGTTAGTTTCATGGACTGGTTGAACTTTATCAAAGGTGTGGTGCCAGGCATTCTTCTGCTTTCCTTTGTTTCCTTTGTCTTTTGCTGAAGCTCCCAATCTCCCTTATTCGTGTTCAGATTTGTAAGTAAATGATTTTGTATTCTTTGACCAGCTTTGAACTGAAGCAGATTCGTAGCATCTAATATTATTAAGCAGTCGAATTAAGGATCGTACAAAAACAAGTGATCTGGCTAATCTGAAAGGAACTCTGACCCATTTGCTTATCTCTTTCTTCACTCTATATACAGCCTGTTAGGTCATTTTGGTGCTTTAAATTAAAATGGCCATGTCTGTTTTCTTATCACCACTAAAAGTTGTCCATCTTGAGGATGTCTGCACAATAAAACTAAATTTACCATTAAAATCTTACATAAATCACATTTGCCAAAAATGAGACGGTATTATGGTGCATCCTGCTCTATGTATGTCTGGAGAGAAAGAAAACAGGTGGTGTCAGTTAAGCTTTGTTTTGGCTGAAGCAGGAAACAAGTCACTCATCGCACTTTGTTGTTGCCTAGGTAACCCTCTAATATATTTACCACCCAGTCATATGTCAATCAATGGTACCCTCTGCTGTCATTGGTAGTTACTTCAATTGCTTTCCTTGAAGTTGAAATAAGTTTAACTTGGGTTTAACGCGCACTTCGCATAGCCAGCAGGTATTTTTTCCATCATCTCTTTAAGTCGCTGAATGTCATTTCTTTGGTCTCTTGTCGCCACTGCACAAGTATGTAATAAATGTAACAACAAGGCTATCAGTGGGGACGAACCACAAATACATAAACACCATCTTCAATGCACAAACAATGAATCTAATCTGCTGTCTGATAAATTACGAATCACAAACAATTAAATTAGGGGAAAAAATAATAAACAGTATAATTAAAGAAAAGAACTGTTAACAGAGCCACAGCCTACACCCTTGCCTTCATCGCACAGATAAAAACCAGCACGTGTGCAATCATTACTGTACCAGAGAGACAAGTCTCCTTTCAGAAGGAATGACCTTTTTGCTCTCTCTAGTTCTGTGGTTGCGACCACACCCTTGGTGATGCTTTGGATTTCTGTCCATTCCCTGCTGAGATTCCACACACTTTCCAAAACCCCACAAAACAGACCAACTCCCTGCTCCGCCATGCCAAATGCTGTCATACTTTTTCTGCTACTGTGGAGCTCTGGCATCCAGCTCAGAAACTGTGTTATTCTCTGGATATGCAATACCGTCAGTAAAGTAGAGAAAATGAGAAAACGCAGCCTTTTTCTTACTTTAGTTAGGCTGCTCACTGGATAATATTTTACTAGTGTTTCCTCAGTTTCTTACCTCGTTTTTCAGACAGTGCCTGTTTTTTCTGTCTGTGTTTTTTCAGCAGACATCTGCGTGAGCCTTTATGTCTCTTCAGACATCTGCCTTTTTTGAACCATCGGTCTTTGATGGTCTGAAAGAATATTTTTTCTTCTTCTTCTTTATTATGTCTCTCTGTTTGACATGTAAGCAAATTTCCTACAGAGTGCCCTCTAATCAAAGCCATTTTAGTGCTGCTTCATAGTAGCCTTATTATAGAGGGTATTTCCTTATTTTCAGTCACGTATGTAGCGTCCGAATGGTGGATCACTTATGTTAAACATGGTCGAAGTTTCAAATCATTGGTTCAGAATATGTATAAGTGATCCCTACAAGCCCTACTTCTGCCTCTTTGTGATGTCATTGGGAACATATAAATTGGGAGCCAATCAGAAGAAAGTCGGTTTAAGGGTCCTTAAAGCGCTTGTCCTTAAAGGCTAAAATGGGAATTATTTTGAACTGTGAGTTGTGCAAAGCTACTTTAGAGTAAAAAAATAAAAAGAATATAAAAAATAAAAATACTGACAATAAGCAATCATCCTCCAAGTATTTTTTGTTCTTGTTTAAAATTATCTTTTAAATTCATTTTTATGCACTCTTTTTTTTGCAATTTAGTCTTCATTCACTTCTTTCAGGGCCTTAAAATTACTTGCAGTCTCATCTATTTATGTGTGAAAAAATACAGTAGAAGTCAAGTTGTAACCTTTCTGTAACACACACACCCGGACACGGGCGGAGTAACAGTTAGTGCACTGATGATGATGATAGCACTGCAATGATGAAGGCTCATATAAGCTCCATGTTGTTCGCATGAATGAATGTGTTTCATTCATGAGTCACAGTGACATGAGACCCCGCGGGTGGTGTGTATCTCAGTGTGTGACATCAACATCTCTGTGTCACACGTGGCAGTGAAACAGGGAGCACTCATATCCTGTCACAGATGCTCTCTTGACTGGCTGTCATCATGTGTCATCACAGTACAGGACCATGCAGATGCTCATTGGTTCAGTATTTGAAGAAAAAAAAATACAAAAAGAGTTACTTTTAGTTTCTCCATATTATAAAATGACTACCACTCCAAAAAAAAAGCATTTATTACATGTGTAAGCCTTTTGCTTAAACTTGTTAAAAATGGCATGTTGAGGAGTCACTTTGTTTAAAGATGAATGTTAAAAGTTAAAGATGGGATGCTTCTATCATCTGTTTTTCATTCAGTGTCTGGTTAGTGGTTTGAAATTCTCACTAAAACCTCATTGGCCTCCACTGTCATCGGCGGTTCAATTTACAGCTGGCTTTAAACTGCATTTAAACTTTTCACTTAAACAATTACACCATCTCCTGCCTCTGGGGATATAAGAAGTCCAACGCTCCATAATAAAACTCTCACCAAAAAGTATAACTTTACATTCCATCAGTTTTATTTCAAAATAAACTATTGACAAAACATTTAAGAAATCATATCCATCACATTCATAATGGATATGTAGGTAGCCTCTAGCTGTTAAGCTGGAGATGTTTGTAGCTAAATGCTTTCTCCTCTCTTCCACCCTTTTGAGATCTATTCCTTTTTTACAGGAGTTGATCAATACTGAACTAAATGCCCTTTTTAAAATTTAAGCCTTTCTAAAACTAGTCCACCCAGTGGAAAGTGAAGGGAATCCCTCTCATGTACCACCATACTGACATTTTCCACACATAAACAAGAGTATGCAGTTTACACAGCACCTTTTCAAGTTACTCTATTCCCATGATTTCTGCTTTACAGAGGCACATACCTTGAAGTGGTAAACAGGCCATAGATGAGAGGATTCTTCTTGTCTTTCCCATGGAGGATAAAGATGTCCTCTGCATGGAGACCATCCAGACATAATAATGAAAGGAGGGAGGGATAAGGAGAAAGACGGGGAAGGAGAATGGAAAGAGACAAAGATGTAAAATGTTAGTCAGGAAAGATTAGAATGATGTCTGAATTACTGAGAAGTTTTGGAGAGTTGCACAGGACTGTGTAAACTCTACGTGTCTGTATTTATGTGAGCAATGCTCATGAGTCTGTGTAACTGTCTATTTTCTCTGTTTGTGTGTGTGCTTGGTTTAGGTACTTTGTATTCATTATGTGTATGCCCGTGTGCGTATCTGAGTGTGTACATCTATCAGTCTGACTGTGTGACTAATAGCGTCGGGCATGCTGGCAGCATGGCTGACTGGCTGCTTGTAATGAATCTGTAGCCATTAATAACCAGCCGCAGTGGGAGAGCTGAGCGCTGAGTGCGCCACAGGAGAACAACACCTGCTGTCACACACACTAACACCACGCCTCGGTCTTCACTCTTCATTTCAAACACAGCGGCTCACACACACATCTGATACGTTTTTCTCACTCTGGTGTCGCTTTGATAGTGGTCCGCTCACGCAGCGCAATCAGGTGGAGTGCGGATTTTTTAGCTCTTTCCATCTGTCTGTCTTCAACACCTGATAACTCAGTGCCCATCACACCGCATGTGAATATAGGTAAAACTGTGGGGTCTTTCTTAAAATGGTGTTGTACCATATGAACTCACAGATTAAGCTTCAAGTGCTAAAAGAACCTTCAAAAGTGGTAAGAAAAAAAGAAAAGAAAAAGCGAGGCAGCCATGGCTCGCCCAGTAATGGGAAAGTCGGTGGTTTGATCCCTAGCTCCTCTTGTCTCCCCATGTCAAAGTGCCATTGGGCAAAATACCGAACTGCAAATTGCCTCTGATGTTTTCATCAGTGTGAGTGAGTATGTGATAGTTAGAAAGCGATTAAAGGCATACAATAAAAGTGCTGCATGAATGCGTATGTGAATGAGGCTTATAGTAAAAAGCGCAGTGAGGGCTCAGGTAGAGCAGAAAAGTGCAATGCAAGTGTCATTTACAATAAAACAGATCTCACAAAGGTTTAATGAGAGTTTTTAAACTCTAATAACACTGTTTTGTTTGCATCTTGTGTTCTCATCAGATTCAATTATAATAATTTGGATAGACTTGGAGAAAAAGTCCAGACATGGTGCCTTAGATAGTGTGTATAAGGAAATAAAGTGACTCTGACTATAGCTCAGGAGTGGAAGGTTGGCAGCTCATCCAGTCTGCATATGGAAATTTTCTTTGGAAATATGCTGAACCGTAAAAACTGCAGTATCATCGCTTTGTGTGCAACAGTAAAGGTGCTGAATGTATAGCATAAAAAGCAATGGGTCAATATGTCTTGTGTTGTAAAGCACTTTGAAAACCAGAAAAATGCTATAGAAACAGTCCATTTACCACAACGCCCATAACTCTGATTCATGTGGAAGTAAAACAGAAACAAATTGCTGTAACATAACCTCACAATCAAATAAAACAGACTGATAATAAAAGCACATAATTTTTTTTTTTTTGCACATAACTGGGAACATATACTTGCAGGCTGTTATTTTAAACTTTGTGTGACACATATAGCACTACTGGTTCAATACTGATAAACTGTGATGAAGTTTCAAGCTGATATCATGCGTTTAAAAACAATAGTTATTCTTTTTAATCAATGTCCCTGAAAGTTTTGCACAGTTTTGACATTTTTGCCTCCATATTTCCAGTTTTGTTCATCGTTGTATAATTCAGTTGTTTGCAGTCACAGCTCACACTAGACCTTGGCTTTCACAGTTTATTTAAATCAGAATAAATCAAAGGTTTTCTGTTTTGCACTTTTGTCTCAGATAAGAGCAGGGAATGTTTTATCATCCTATCACAAAAGAGGAGAATGGAGCCCTTTGTTTTCCGTGCGACACGCTGTGATAATCTATAAATACATGACTCCTAGGGCTCCTTTCTATTTGCCTACTTTTTTGGCAAATAGCTTTAAAAGTTTTTGAAACTCTACAAACAGGTTCGACCAAAAGAGTATTCAATAAGTGCCCCGTAAGTCTTTTATTCTTCTCCTCTCCTCTTCTCTCCTCTCCCACGCAGAGGCAGATATGTTGTTGTGGTGTTGGAGACAGCGAAGCGTATCACTGTTCCCACATTCCTGCCGTTCCTGCTGCTTCAGGTGGCCTCCATGGAACTACAGCCCTGCAGGAAGGCTAATCTCATCTCGCCACAGCTACACACACTCGCAGCTGCCACACACAGTGGCAGATTTGGGAGCACACAAAAAGAAATAAAGGTATGTATAGCCACATTCATGCACCCACACACACCAAATTGTTAAACTGCAGAGAGCAAGGAACACTGAATCAAACTCACACGGTACTGATAGACACACACACACACACCAGGCCCCTCAGGGTAGGGAACAGAGGAGTATGGGTAGTCTGCAGCCTCCAGCGTACCAATTGCTCACTCCCTCTCTCCTTTAATATATCACTCCTTCATTATTAAATTTTCTTTACTGCTTCTTTTTTGCTCTTCCTGCCTTTAAATCACAATGCAGATGCCTCATTTGTGTTATCTCTCATTTTACCTCTGTTCCTGTTTCCTATCACTCCCTAATATCATATCATCCCTCCATCTTTTTTAACAGCCTCTTCTCCACTTTCCCGTCATTTGTTCCTACTTATCTTCCTCTCTCACATCTTCCAAAGAATGCCACCCACTCTTCAACTCCTTTCATTAATCAAAACCTTTATCATCTCTTGGTTTACTTTGCCTCTCTGTGTCTACCTGCCTTAAAGTTTTTTTTTTTTTTTATGGCCTTCATGCCTTATTACTCTGGATGATGTATATGCCGAATGTTCAACACTTTCATCCGAAGCTCCTTCAAGTTTTGTTCAAGTAAGAGATGAGTCAGACTAAAAAGAAGGGCATCGCAAGATGCACATCTACACCCACAGAGCTCAGTTTTATAGTCGTACAGCCAGCCTGGTGGAACCCTTTTGAGTACAGATGAAAGACACACTCCCTTTAAACCTGGTGGAAACATGTTTACAAGGTGGTCAGATTGCAATCAGATAGAGCAAAGAACATATGAAACCCATCTGCAAGTGCACTCAAACTAGCACTGGACTTGTGATTAGATACATTAGATCTCCAGAGGTGGACAGGACCATATTTGGCCTTGTTAAAGACTAATTCTCTGCTGCATGACAAATGCTTGTAATGTAATGTAATGTATTTGTAAAAAAATAAATAAATAAAATTAAGCCTTCTGTGCAGAGGTTATGGCTTCAGTCACACAGGCAGAGACCAGTCATTCTCCGGCAACCTCTTGTCGCTAGGAAAAATGTGTATTCGCCGAGAAGTTGGCAAGTGGTTGCTGGATGCTGCTGGCTGCCGCTGGGTGAAATTGGTTGGAAGCTGCACCAAAATCTTCTTGTGATTGCTTTGGTCGCTAGTAGATTGCCACAGTCACCCATAGTTTGTATGGAAGATGCTGACTTGTCTGTAAACACTCACCAAGTACTTGCTAAGTGGTAGTGAAACTTGAAAAAGTGAGATACAAACCAGAAACAGATCAGTTCACCTTCAAAGTAAACGTTAAGCATTTACCACTGAAACCAACAAATTTCAAAAGACACAACTTCTACTTCAGTCATACGGAGGTTTTCAGTGCAGCACCGTATACCTCTTTGCGACCAATTTCACCTAGCGACAACGATCAACCTCCTGTAGCCAATCGCCAACTGGTTGTGGACCAGTGGTTGCCAGGCGGTCACCAACCAGTCTCTGGCCGCTGTGTCCTGGGGCCTTAGATGAGGTGATAGTTTAGGCAGATAAACTCAGCTAATTTAATGTACAAAATAAAGTTTTTTAAAGGCACATTTAAGCCAAATAATAAGTGATTTGCAAGTCAATAAAAGTATAAAAGACTTAAACAGACTTAAATTTAATTGAAAAGCAAATGTACTTACAGCTAAATACTAACATTAGCATGCTAACATTGGGTCAAGCAGGTTGCAAGTTCACCCTCTTTGTTTAGCTTGCTAACACCCACTAGTTAGCACAAAACACAAGCTAGTTTTGCAGATACTAGGTGAGAAAGTATTGGAAAAATATGCATGTTGATTGCATGATGGAACATAAGGCATTAGGAGTTATTCGGAGGGAACACATGAATGGATGTACCAAATTTCAAGGCAATAGACTCATTTCACAGCAGCCATTTTGATATAAACGCAGGTGTTTCTACACATTCTTTGCATCTAAACAGACAAGAAACTTTATTAATATCATTAGCAAGACCTGTATTTACCTGCTATTTCAGGTCAAAATGGCTGCCATGAAATATGCTTATTTAGGATTGAACTTGACCAGAGCTGCACCTCTAGACAAAATGTTCCAACTATTATGAAATGAATGTAAGAAAGAATAAAGGCTTCCAATTGAGGGAAAAATCCCAATTTACTTTGTGATATTTTAAGCCAGGTAAAAACGAGGCCACACATCATGCAAAAGTAAATACATGCTTCTTTTTTTTTTAAGTACTAAGTAAACTTAACACAAACTCTGGTAAAACCCTACAGGGGAAAAACATTGAATCCTTGCCTTCTGCTCAAAAGTTAAGTCAGTCTCTCTTTCTTCTTCGTACCTTACTGTGCATGTAGCTCCACATAAAAATGTAGTTCAAATTTAGAAGACGCAGCCAGCACAACATTTTTCTTTTTACACACTTTGAAGAAGACGTCTTAGTTATTTACAGCTCAACTTGGCAAAACTTCACTCTTATCGCTCCATGACAAGTTTAACCACGACTGATTCAGTGCTATTCCACCTACATCTCTCGCCTGTTTGATTTATTAAACTGGAGTGCCTTTTAATGTCATTAATCTTTGATAGAGGAGGGATAACGCAACACACATACACACATTAATCACAAATACAGTGCAGAAAATATGAGGTCACTCTGCTTCTGTCTGCAAGATGGCCTGACCAGGTGAGAGTGTTTGACCGCTGAAGCAGGAAGAAGAGCTGATTTATTTTTCTATGTTGCAGCAACAGATTCATGTCTTCTTATCTTTTTAACCACAGCTTCTTTTCTCTTTCAGCCACTATCTTACACTAACAGCCATCTCTCGCTCTAAGATGTTTTTCTTTTCTCTTCCTAAATCATCTTCTCATCCCGCACACCTTCCTGCTGAAGTCCACCTGGACTTCCCAGGAGCCCTCTGGGCGTATTTTGTTCTCTTTGTTTCTCACTTTTTCTGTCCCTCCCAGTCTCCATCACTCCCTCCTGCTATCTTTTCTTCCCTCAGTCCCCCCATCCATCTGTCTGTCTGGCCTATTTTCTCTGGAGGATTGTTCTTGTGTCTTCTTCTCTAAACAAAACGAGGCTGTTTCCCCCTGAGGGAAGATAGTCTTGTCTAGCCCGCAGACCTGCAGCCCCAGCCTCTATTGTCCTCCTCCTCCTCTTACCCCTCATCCTAATTGTCTGGCCAGTGCCCCCTCAGGCAAACACCCATATTCTCCTCATTTCTCTACTGTTTCCTCTTTCCCTTCCTCTCCGTCCAGCCACCCTGATTGCCAACACCCACCTCGTGCCTCCCCTTGCTTGCCACCTTTCTGCCAACTCTCCTTGTCTTTACTTCCTCCATCTTACAGTAATTTGCCATTAATAGCCCTGCCTCCATTTTATCTGGTCCTTAACCCTCTCGGCTATTGACCCTATTCCTTCTGACACTCCATATTTCTCACTGTGATACATTTTTTTACCCTCTAGCTACAGCTGTTAACTCAGTTTTGCCATTCATGGCCAGACTGAGATGCCAACTCTCCAATCGTGATAACAAAGGACATTTGACACCGCTTTCTGCGCCATGTTTTTGTTCATTTTTTTCCTTCAGGATAGAGTTACACACCAATAAATATAAATTTGAAATCCAGTAATTTACACTAAGTTGACTATAGTTTTCAAAAAGCATACAGTGCAAATGTATAATCTGGTTCTACTCCTTATTTTCCCTTTCCTCTGCTCTCTCTTCACCTTACAGTCTGCTTCATTCTTCCCTATTAACCCCATTTCCCTCCTTCCTTCCCTCTCTGTCTCGCTTAAGTCAGCCTTCACACCCTTTTAGATTCACTTCACCTCACTCATCCCCTCCTTGTCCTTAGAGGGAAAATATATTTGTGCATGGCCTGCAGCAATTCTAACTCTCTCTGACCATTATCATTTGCCTTCTGTCTGTCCACTACATCAATCTATTTTTGTCTTTTTTTACACACCTTCTTAGCACCAGCTCTTACACCAACCCAAGGACTTCATACACCTGCTTTTATGAAATATCCTATTCTTCCTAATTTAGTGGCTTCCTTTATGTCCGTTTCTGGCCACTGTAGCTCAGAGGGATCAGACAACTGATGGCAACACTAGAGAGTTGCATGCGTGCAAGTAAATTTCTGCCAATGCTTCTGCAATTTCCACTTTAGAAGTCTTAAGATTTTGAAATGCTAAAATTGGAACTATTCTTTTAAGTTCTCACTATTTTTGTTTGGTCATAAGAAAAAAAAAACTACGATAACTACTCATCCTTTCTTCATCACCCAATTCATCCTCTCTCTTTTTTCTTTATTTGCCCTACCCTGAAGCCAAATTTATTTCCAATGCTCACTTAAATCAGATATTTCTCTCTCCTGCTCCCTCTCCTCCTTCACCTTCTCTTCCACAGCATTACAGCAATAACACTTTGATGACAGCTTCTATATCCTTCCTCATCTCCCCCATCCCATCTTCCTTTGTCCGTCTCATGTCTGGTCAATACCATGCGCTACAACCTCTGCCCTCGTTCTGCCTGTTGTACTAGATCCCCCTCCTCCTCCCCTTCTCCTCCTCTTCTTCTGGCCATCAGCCCAGCTCTTTACTTCCACTCGCCTTCTATCTCTCTCCTCTTTTTTCTCCTTCTGATAAACTGGGCTTCCTTTCAAGTGTTTGCCAACAGGCAATGATGGATTAGTAAGGTTCAATGGAGGAGTCAAAAACGTGATTAATTTGCCGCAGCATCACAAAACATGTTTTCCTAACCAGTTTGAACAAATTGTGTTTGTCGATGAGGCAATTAAGCAGTAAATAGTGGAAACACATTTGTCAGATTAACCTGAAAGGGTTGGGAAGGCTCGGCAATACATCCAGCTGCTTTATCCTCACTTCATATAGGGAGTGAGACAAATCTTTCCCTCCAGTTTCTCTTGTGACCTTTTGGTTTCTCCATCCGATGAGGGCAAACAGACCCAAAGAAGATACGACTGACCCAAAGAAA
>VUQS01028802.1:0-13295 GCA_015108495.1 Heterochromis multidens | reverse complement strand
TGACCCAAAGAAAGGTTATGCTGGGGGGGGGGGTTAAAAGTTCAAAAACTGTTGCATATAAACAATCAATCTCCCAGAAATGTCAAACTTGCTGTTTCTGATATGTGGCTCCAATACATCATTGCTGATTTTTGTATATCTACCTGATTGTTCATAAGGTCATCATCATCATTTCAAACTAATTTTCACCTATATGTGGATTTACAAAAGAATCAAACCTACACTGACTAAGTTAAGTGGGAGGCTTACTTGGTTTATGGGTTTCTCTGTCTCTCGTCACTGTCATACTTCACTACCATCCACAAACTCTCCCAGTGACGTTCTTCCTCTCCTGCACTTTTCCTGTTTGTGGGAAGCGTATGGGTGCTGCCTTATGTCTGAAGCACTTAATCTTACACACACAGACAAAAATAGACGAGGAAAATGGCTGAGAAAATCGAAGTATCTCCAGTGTCAGGACACAGAATCCGGCCACAGAGGGTTGCCTGTCTCCAGCTCTAAAACCTCATAGCATGACTCTCCTCCACAACAACAACAACAACCACAACAACAGGGAAAACAGCACTGCACAGCAGAGAGTCCTTTCCTGTGAGAGGGACTCGGCTTCCACTCCACTGTTTGACTCTTTGAATAATTATGGTTAAGTGAGGCTTGATTTTTTTTTTTTCTCACACTAGTGACAACAAGACAACAAGAGCTCAACATTAACACTTAAGTGAACAAAGCCTCTACAGCTCCAGACACAAAACAACTGAACAATAAACTCAAAGCAATCCGGTGCTGTGAGTCAGTCCATGTGGCAATTACAGCCCAAATGCTTTGCCAAAAACAAAGCCAACTCTGAGGGTGTTCAAAACCTTCATAAAATATGTGAGTCAACATCTCCAAAAATATGCTAAAGGAAGCAGAGGTGAATAAGCAATTTGCAACAAGTGCTCTGACAAGCTTTAAGAGCAACACATGCAGTTTTGATCTGATTCCCCCTGCCTACTGGATGACATGATTTGTCTATGCCTTACAGAACTGTTATGAGTACAAAAGGAAAACGATTTTCTATAGCTAGGCTAAGTTTAAATCCAAAAATGTAGTATCAGGAAAAGTTCAGAGTAGTGGGTTCAAATAAATTCTCCTTAGTAAAGGTGTGGAAAGCTTTATCATGATGTTTAGAATAAAGGCGCCAAGGTTAGAGAATGATCGTGGTCAGAAATGCTAACATTTACTTTAGGTTGGAAATGGTTAATGAAGAGTGTTCTAGCCATGCCCCATCCATCCACCCCAGCCTCCTCCCTGTGCTGATTTTGACACTCTGTAACAGAGATGGGCCATAAATTAAATGAAGGACTGCACATTGGATAACTCAGTGGAAACATGGTTACAGGTTACAATGAAAACATTGCTAATATTAAAAAAAGTCCACCCAAATAATATATTTATATATTTGTCCAATCTGTTTCATCGCTTGACCTCGCACTGCATAGGTCAGTGATGAAACAGACTAGACTGGAATTGAAGTTTTGTGGGTTGTTTTGGCTTTCTTTAGGATGTTGTAAGCTAGACTGAAATGGTCCGCTAATTAAATTATCACAGTTACTAGAGCCTTAGCTTTGTCATGTTGCAGTAGTCTCACTTTTCAGGTCTTACTTTTTAACAGAATACCTGGAATTGTGCAAACACCTATGATTTCTCTGTTCTGTACCTGCTTAATTATTACTGGGTGGGAGGCAGGTGACATCACGGATAAAACGCTTGTTTAGAGTGGATACCAGTGCCGATCAACGACCATTACATTAAATATTGCGACCCTCTATCAATGCCCTGATTTTACGTGGTTTGCCCTGACCATAATAAATATAATAACTTCGCAAAGTGATGTGCATTGCTGCCTGACATGCTCATATTCTTTTTACTACCAAGTACATTTTTATTTATTTAGTTTGAGTATTAGTATTTATTTATTATTTATTTCGTTTAAAAATGCTCATGCGTTTGGAGTTTTTGGAGTTTTGCCATGTTGCTGGATCCTTTGCATGCATGTAAATAGCAACGCTGTCCAAGAAGAAAGGAGCAGAACCCAAATACTGTTGTTATTCATGCATTTTGCCGCTTAAGGTTCAGACTTCAAATGCCCTTTGACTGGTGTTTGAATGTTGAATGTTGTTAATAGATTTCTTTCATGTCTTCTGTAATTAGCAAAACTGCAAAATGTTCAACAAAAACTTTCATACAAACACACCCACACACAGCCTGGTGGCATCCACTGCTCTGGAGGGACCTGCAGAGCATCAAGAGTTTATGGGATTTGTAGTGTTTCTATGTGGCAGAGCGTGGCATAAACACAACATTGACAGCATTCTTAACGTGATGGGTTAATCCCCTGTATATGGAGGTTGTGGTTTTGTGTGGATGTGTGTGTGTGTGTGTGTGTTGCTGAAGTGTATTAACAAACAAATTTGTATGCACCCTTATCAGATGTGTAAAACATGGCCAGAGGCATGCCGGGTAGAGATGTTTATGCTCCTGACAAGTCTGAACTCTTTTGTATACACAAACAGGCTGAGGCTTGAGTGTGTGTGTGCGTTAACAGCTGAAAAGCCGTGTGTGTGCTTTCAGGTGTTTGTTATTGTTGAACATATGTTTGTGTAATGGTTGGCTATGTGAAGGAGTGTAAAATTTACTGTATATGTTAATGTACTGTATATGTTCATGCAAATGGTAATTCTCCGAGTGAGTCACTTAGAGTAAACTAAGAGTGCTCTGTTTACACAATGAGCAGAGACAAGTAACCTAAGCAGAGACAGGTCCTAACGCCACACTGTCCCACTGTTACCATATGTCTGTGTGTCTCAAATTTACACCTTTTGTCTTTGCTAACAAATACCTAATCCCCTAAGGGCCTAGCAGGAAACTCACTGAAAGGGAGTCCCAGCTGATCTGCTTGAAAGCAGGGTGGTGCAGTGAAAGCAAGCTGGGCCCGTAACTTAAGGATCAAAACATTTCTTTGTTAATTGTTTGTCTTGGCAGTTGATTAGACAATTCAAACACTTAAGGAACTACTTTAGCAATTTAGCGTTCTTTGGGTAAACTCTCCCTGCCAAGAACACCCATGAATTTCAAACTCCAAGCCTCTAATTTTTAATGCAGACTTTTCATGAAAACCTTGCAGTCTCCAGAGCCATTGGTTTGTGGGCTTGAGTCAGGGCCGAAGGCGAGCCAGTTTTCTGCAGAGGAGTTTCACACTCCAGACAAGCTCCCCTTTTTTTGTGATGGAGGAAGCTTGATAAAAGAAGCCAGATCTAGCTCTCACTCTCCATGTTTATTACTGAAATGCCCCTTTTCAATCTCCTCAGATATCCAAACATCTGTCTGTGGCTTAGGGATCTTCAGCTCGGCTGTCATCACCTGTGTCCCTTTTTCTCTTCCTCTTTTCTCAGCAGTCACCCATATTAAATGGCATTTAATGAAGTCAGAAGGCCATAGGCACTGTAATTCCATGGCAGCAGACAGTCAGATCAAAGCTATTATTTATTCAACATTTAATTTCACTTTGTTTATGCAGCACACTGCTGAGTTTATGTGTGCTAAATATGCAGTAAAAACATAACTGATTTGCTTCATCCTCCTACGCCTTCCTTTTTTAACCTCGCCATGTTTTCCTAATTTCTTTCTACCATTCACCCTTTCCTTTTCAAAACTTCCAATCAAAATATGAATGACTAATTCTGAGCTGTATGGGCAGAACCAACTTTGACAAACGTAATTCCGCCCGCCTGCTCTGGAGGACTAAAGGTGAAGTAAGAGTACATGAATATTAAGTTTCCACCCAAAGAAAATAGGGAGCTTCATTTGTAAAAGAGATCCTGCCTTAAATATATAATGAAGATTTTAAAAATTCTACATAGCCTCAATAATCTCCACCACCAAATTCTTGCATCTCCATTGGCCTAATAGATAAGGCACTGGCCTCCTAAGCTAGAGATTTTGGGTTTAAGTGTCATCAGGGTTGTTTGACAGCAGCCGTTTTCATAATGTTTGTATTATGTACTGATGTAAAAATAGGCAAAATTTCGAGTTGCTGCATCACAAATATTGGTGCTCCGAATTTGGCTAAATCATACCCAATTAATGTGATGCATGAGTAGGAGTGTCTCGTATGAGTGTTTTTAAACTTGCTACATTGAACCCATTTTTAAGGGAAACTCAGAGTTGTACATCTGCACGTCTAGTGAGCAACAAATTCACGCCGGCAAACACAGAGGGCCAACATCCAAATTCACAAATTCAGCATCTCGCACCTTTCACAGACCTGCTTCAGAACATGCACACACACTCAGAGCTGACCGGAGGACTCTGAAGTGAAAATCCTTGATAATGAATAAACCCATTGCAACGAATGTTGCCGTGGTAACCAAGCCTGAGGCATGAAGACGAACCCAAGGTGACCGACAAGGCTGTTGGTCACCGTGGTAACAGTAGAGCTATGCAGACATACACTGAGGCAGTGGTTAAGCACTTTTAAGTTTACTCACATGAAACACACACACACACACAGAGTGTCTGAACTCAATTCCTCTTTTATGAAACATTCGAGGACAGACTTTCAGCTGTACGACCAGTGGTTAAGACCTGTCGGATGTGATTTAGTTTTAGTTTGCATGTGATGTGTTTGCCTTTTGAAGCTTTCATGTGTGTACTCACGAAGCTGGTCGAAGTGTGTCTGTAGGCCATCTGGTCCTGGGACTGAACACATCATACGAGCCTTCTGGAAAGTGCTCCACTTATTGACTAAACTCCTCTGGCCTCCAATGTCGTTCTACATGAAAATTACAAAGAATTTAATTGCATCTACTTTAATTACGGAAGTAGCCACCTTTTTTAAGCTAATGACGTTCCAAATGAGTAAAAACAAACATTAAAAAAAATCTTTTTAAGTATAATTTTCAATGACTGTACTCACTTCTACTTTACAGTATTTACAGATATACAAATTCAGGAGTGCAGGGCTGCAACTGCAGTCCTAAAATGTGTTCAGTGATTATATTTTTAAAAAATTGAAACACGTGAACTTGTGCACACTTAAGCAGGCAAAAAAATCACGCAGACACACTAACAAAGCCATGAATGTATAGACGTATCCACACAAGGAAGCACACACTACAAACATTCTCATTGTATACCAGTGAAGAGGAAGACACAATGATAGTGACAAACATAAACAGTCCGTCGTACACTTCAAACAGTACATCTATACAAGATCGGCTACAACATTCAATGATATACAGTTGCCTGCTCTAAAACACACACAGTTCATTGAGTACAAACACACACACTGACCAAACAGCACGTACGTACTCTACCGTGCAGGTAAACACATGTTTATGTAAACTACACACAGACGTGTTCTGATGAGAGTGCCCAAACTGCACAAAATCTATCTATGTCAAACAAGCACATCCCATACCTTGCACACACGTGCCACTCTGGAGTAGAGCACCTTCCCCGCAGCACCTTCTGCCTCCTGAGCGCGCTCAGTGAAGAACACGTAGACCTTATCATCTTCTGGATTATCAGTTTCAGACAGCGGCGCTACCCGCACAAACTGGGCATCTGGAGAGAGGAAGTCCCACACACAAACACACACATACAGGCAAATTATAACAAATCAAATGTAATGCAGTCCGGCTATACTGATACGCACGTAACGTGCAGCACGCAAGGAATAGAGATAGAGCAAAGGGATGATCAAGGTGCAGTCAAGTTTACAAACAGCAGGGAGTCGGTATGTATTTTGTTGTTATCAGCAGCAGACGTCGACACACAGCAGTCTGATAAAACACCAAGCGGGTGTGCAGGAGAGGATTTTAGAGATGCTCAAAGATATTCAGTTTACTTCAGAAAATTCAGTTTACAAAGCAAGGGGTGAAGAAGAAGACGATGATGACTGTATACATTTACATCAATCTACTTGGATGACATCAAAGACACATCTGACAGAGGGAAGTAGAAATAGCACAGATGCTGAATGTATTGCATGCATCAAGGGTGACTGCTGATATTTTGTTAGTGGATAATTTGACTGATTTTAGTGTTTCAGTTGTAACACCCAGTGACTGCATTATTGTAAGAATGTCAGACACCGTTTTGAGTTGTTCCACTCAAAGTGAGACTTTAAAAAAGGAAGCAGTGCTTTTCTGCACTTACCCTGCAGCCAGGTGGAATCGTACTGCTCGGTGCGGATGACATGACGGCTGCCAAGACTACGGAAGAAGGCAGAGTCCCGGCTCATGAAGTCTGAGGTGATGCCGGCATACAGCTCTCCATCTACACGGAATACACAACAATATTATATAATAATAATATATCTAAGTCATGGTTCTCTTGTTTTAGGCGACCTCTAGAAATTATATGCAACTTCCACAGTTTGATGGGTTTCGTAAAAGGAAAGCATCAGATGATTCATTCCACCTTCAGGTTATCTTTCGCTCTAGAGAAAATAAAGTGCATGGTAGTGAATGTGTTGTTTATTAAAGCTAAGGTTTAAAGAAACAGTCGACTTACCAATGACAGCAGAAGCTGTTTTCTGGAATGGATCGTAGGGACATTTGCCCTTCCCGCACTCTGTCTGGCTGTAGGAGACAGTCTGATGCTCTGACTGTCAAAGAAATCAAACACAGAAGTCACGAACATAGAAAGGAGACCGGTCAGAAAGTTGTCTTAATTTATATTTAAATCTGAAAATAATTCATTTATCCACTGATACAACAAATTATTACAGAATAGTGGTGGCTCAGGTGGTAGAGCGGGTCGTCTACCAATCTGAAGGTTGGTAGATCAATCCCGGCTCTACCTGTCCGTGTGTCGAAGTATCCTCGGACAAGATACTGAACCCTGAGTTGCCCCCGATGCATCCATCGTGAGTGTGTAAGTGTATGTGAATGTTAGATAAAAGGGCGTAGGTATAGATAAAAGCTCTGTATGAATGTGTGTGTGACTGGGTGAATGAGACTTGTATTAGAAAACACTTTGAGTGCTCAAAATTGAGTAGAAAGGTGGTATAAAAATACCAGTCCATTTACCACCATTTCAGCCAGCTCAACTACCCTGCCACACATGCACTCACATGCACACAGTGAGCACCTAACTGAGGTTAATCGGGCTAAGTGGAGGGATTTTAAAACGTGTGAAGCTCAGTGTTAAACCAGTCAGCACCACTGGCTCCTCTAAGAACCATGTCTGAACCTCTGCTCTGATCTCACATGGTCTTTCATGGGATTAACTGTTCTCTGAGACACACACACACAAAGACACAGACTATGTGAGATGAGTGAGAAACTTCAGAACCAGTAACCTATTTCTGGGAAAAACGATAACCCACACGTGTCATTATGATGAGAAATTGCACTGTGACAACAGCAGGCAGGTTTGACCTCAATAGTTACATTCACTGTCCATTGCATTTGACATAAAAATGTCAAATAACATAACTACGATGTCTGGTAGCCCATACAGTCCAGCATCAGTGACGAAAGGAAAATTGACATATCACAGGTTGAACTCTGGTGGATATGTGGGCATAGGGGCAGACACCACATGATATTTCAGCTGCTCATAGGCCTGCATATAGGGGCTGGAACTCGAAGCCTGAACACACACACACACACACACACACACACACACACACACACATCGGTGGGTGGTAGGAAAATCAAGACACCCAAAGAAAAATTTTAACAATTTATATATTCATACATTTCTTTTTTCTATGCACCCAAAACCTGAATAGATGACTGAAGAAACAAAGCAAATGCAGATGCATCCACAGGTGGTACAATTAAACAGTTAACACCTAATCAAAGTGTTGCATGTATAAAAATCCTGAGGAGGGTCAAGTTGATTCTGATTTTGGATCAAAATGGAAAGAGTAATCTATGTGACTCTGAAAGATGGTGTAATTGTCGGGGGGACAGATGGTTTCAGTCACAAAAATCGCTCAACTGGCTGATGTTTCAGTAGGAAAAGTGACTAAAGTGGCATTTGCATTTAAATGTGGAATGACATCAGCAAACAGATTGGAAAGTACAATCTGCAGCACACATGATGACCGTGATGGTTCTGCATTAGTGCGATACGTAAGGAAAAATGTAAGGAAAAAAACAGAAGAGCTTCTTTGGGTTACAAAGAGAGCGATTTGATAGCAGGGTTTCAATGAAAATCGGGCTTTGATGGTCTGGTTCATTTTTACCAGACCAGAAACCTAGCTTTCTTTTAACCACAACTCATTCTACAGCTTTATTGTTTTTAGGAGTGGTAGAATTCAGTTTGGTAGAACTCACACCTATAGAGACACCACTTTCTATCTAGCAAAGTAGCAAAAGAAAATAATCATTTGCATGTAAATCCATATTGCCTACATACATACATTAGCTGTATAATGTATGTGAGTGTGTCTGTAGTATTACCTGATGGAAGACGCTGGTAGCTATGAAAGCACAGCGGGGGTTGAAGGCCCCAGTGCCACACACATACAGGTGAGTCTGGTTAAAAGGCTGCAGAACACGCAGGAAGTTTGCACACTCCAGCTGGACAGAGAAAAACAGGGACTAAAAAGTGAGAAATAATAGACAATGCACACTATTTTGCACTGTTGTTTAACTGCATGCATAAAGGAACGGCTGTTTCCTATTATTTGTTTGAATTCCTAACAAGAACATGACCTGCAATCATTAAACTTTGGCCCACCTGACAAATTTTCAGACAGAAGGCTCTCATATTATGCTTACTATGAACTCAAAAGCAGAGAAGTAGTCTTAAAATTTCAGATGTGACTGATTGTTCAGTACGCACCACCACACGTCTGCCAGTTTTGTACTTCTCTCACCTGAATCTTGATATCTTTGCCTGCATGAAAGCTGTCTTGTTTGTTTAGAGTTCCCAAATGAATCAGTTACATTCAGCTTTAGTTCTGCCCTTGATTTTAATCTGTCGTCCTACTGTATTGCTTTATTGCTGCAGAAGTCTTTAGACAGTTCTTGCATGGCAGTATCACAAGGGAGCAGTCAGTGAAGAAAGGATGACAAAAGCTGATATGGTTTGACCGGTAAGTCACTGATTTGTATCTGCACGGAAACGTGTCCGAATGTAATTCTTTTCCCTGTGTTGCTTAAGTCAGGGTAACGCAGTTACTGTGCAATCTTAGCGTGTTTGCGTGTGCATCTGCGTGTGTGCATTTGATCACCTCTGGATCCTTCCCAGCCATGAGACATTCTTGGATGCGGTCCGGACTGGCTGGCCAATACAGCTACAGAAACATGAGAGGGGGAAAAAAACAAGAGGGAGAAAGAGATTTTAAAAAATGTTTTTATTGCTCACTCTACATTTCCGATAAAGGGCTTTGGGGGATTGGCAGGTGCTTTACGAGGCAGCGTGGCAGGGATAGTCAGCAGAACATGATTAATCTAGATGAAAAAGCTCATGAGGAGAAGATTTTCATACCTCTTAGCTCCAAACAGATAGTCAGCTTTAGGGAGGAGAAAATAAAAGCCAACTGGCAGCATCGCTGACTTCTGATAATGGGCCAAATTGCCAGAGCAGAGTACATGACTACAAGTATGACTAATTGATGTAAAATCCTGACTATACCTACGTACACTGTAAATGTGCACTGCAATGCAGCTATTATCACTACTATAAATTAAACCATGATAGAATATCTTTGTTGACTGAATTGCTACACCGCTGACATTATTTAGTCTGACTGTAAACCCGAAACGTCGTGTTTTTATTTGATTTGCGCAATTACAACATGTTGTTATTATGTTATCCTGCTTCAACAGAACAACCGAAGCACCGACTGAAAAGGGTCCAAGCTGAACCCAACAGGGTTCTGACTCCACAGATTCCTCTCTATTGTGGTCAGATTAGTTTCTTCTTTAACCAGCGATTTCTATTGGACATGACAAGCTCTAAGACAGGAAATCAAACTTTCTATGAACGAGTGCCAATTTAGTAATTTAATATAATATGTCTGAGGTCCGCATTCATCAGTGTTAGTGCAGTGGTTCTCAAGCTTTTTCTAGCATGCCCCACTTCAGAAGCCAGACAAAGCTCATGGCCCTACACCTCACAATTTTTATGGATAATTAACAATCATAAAGAATCCATGTTGGATTTTACTTAAATAAAGGTGAACACTATCAGTGCAGCAGCATCAGCAAAGTCTTTATGAAGTTCCCTAAAAAAGTCATATTCATTTACCGTAGTTTCACTTTATATTTTTCACCTGGTTGTCTGTGCACCACCAGCTGGGCCCGCTGGGTTAGTGTTTGCAGTGTATCTGTTCAGATGATGGTGGTTTATGCTGGTAATAGTCAGTAATAGTCCTTTAACCATCAGTGATACCAGCTGTGGTCTGCTTTGATGGCTGAAACAGAAAAGGTGAAACTGAAGAGAAATGCTCTCATAGTCTCGTCCTTTTCTGTTATATCATAATATGATATGAACCGCAGATGAATGAAAAGCACAGTAGTGCATTCCTTTCTTGTTTCTCATGGGCTTTATGGTAGCCCACACGATGCATTTTAGGGACCCTGGCTCGAAGGAAAATATATGGTGTTTACCTCACTTTCTATGTGGGCTCTTTGACAAGGGCTTCAAGAAGAAAATAAATGACATTGCTCCAAAAATTTTTTCCAGAGTGTGTAATGCACAAATGAGACAGATGTGTGCCTTTTGTGAAATTCTGAAAAAAACAGAGTCAGAGTATGACCAAGAGCTACATGTTGATCTCTTTTCTTTTTTTTTAAGCTGTGTGAAGCACTGCAGCTTAATAAAATCCACAGGTTCCCTCAGTCTTTTGCTTTGAGTCTGTTTAGTTGTGTGAGTTTTTTTTTTTTTTTAAATGGATGAGTTCATCCTGGGTTCAGGTAAGATAATCATGCATGAAAAGACACATTTGTACTGTGAAAATGGATGACTTCACCATTTAACAAACTAAAGCAATCAAAGCAGTGTTTGTCTTGCACTTGTTAGCCTAATCACATTTAACCACAATGTTTGTTTCAGTGTAAACTTAATCAGCGTATAATAAAAACTCTATAATGGGGACTGCTTTTATGTAAAGCCAATAAGGGAGGAAATAACAGAGGCTGGAATGGTGTGCAATGGGGAAGAGAGACACAGAGAGAGAGAGTGAGAAAGAGGTGAGCCTTAGTGTCAAATGGCTTCTACATGACTAATCTAAATATTTCCCTGAGTCAGTCATTCCCCTGGAGGGCAGAATGGTGAGACCGAGATGCAATCGATACGACAAGTGAACGTCTGCACTCGTCACTAAATGCATACCACACAACTGCTCGGATGTAAACTGAAGACCTTAACTTCACATTGCATTAAGAAAACTGGGGAAAAAAAAGCCATCTTAAAAGCCGATCTCAACTGTAACAAGGATCTTTAACAACAATAATAATAATAGTAAATCTGTGAGTGACTGTAGTTTTACTCTTGTTTTTTGTCCTGTCAGGGTGAATGAAGATGTGAAGAAGTGACACCAACTTGTAGAAAGTGATGAGAAATGGTGGTGGTTTCAGGAAACAGTTTCTGGATGTACACTAATTGTTCCACGATGCAGTCATCCCGCTGAGGCCGGTGTGGAGCTGAGACCATCAGATTAGATTAGAGACCACAATCCCCGTTATCGCAGAATACCACACACTGACAGAAACATGGACCACCACTAAGGGAGTCTCAACAGGTAAAGACTGCGGTTAATGGGATTTTACCCCTCGGTGAAAAGCATGCTGGTTGTCAGTTTATACAAAATAGAAGAGGGAATGTGGGTTTTTGTAAAGAGGGAAATGTTTTAAAAAATGAAAAAGCTTGTAAAAATGTCAAATTTCTGTACTTTTGGAGAAAAATTTCAAAGCTGAGAGTAGAAAGAAAGAAAATGGAAAACACAGAAAATGGAATGAGAGAAGAACAAATACTGTATGCAAACAAAAAGCCACAAACAAACACTCAAACCCCTGGTGACCCTTTGTGTTACAGTGGCTGCAACAAGCTGTTGACTCACACAGAAAGAATGCCCTGAGTTTTTTGTTTTTTTTGCCCTGATCAAAGAAAAATGTGACTCAAATATTATAATAAATTATAAGACCATCTCTCTGTGCCAGACTGATTTTTATATAACAGACAGAAAGACCGCATGTCCACTGGGCATAAGAATGGGTAAAGCCAGGAGGAGATAACATAAATAAAAACAGGATCCAGATTGTCTCAAGCATTGATAAGAAGCTCTGAGAAAATAAACAGAAATGTAGAGAACATGGCACTGAGTGATTTTAACACTACGAGGGAAAAAAACTGCACACAGGCTGGAAAGGTACAAACGGACTATAAATACTGGATGTACAAACATGTAACTTTACAGCCCGCACAGACCTGAGTTATGAGTTGACTGTGACTATCTATCCTTATGTTGGCTGACTGCCTGACTGAGTGGGTGGCTGGCCAGCGTGACTGATGGCTGTCTGTCGGTTTCGCTGGCTGTTTGTCTGCTTGTCTACCTGTTTGGCCCTCTGACAGTTTGCATGCATGTCTGACTGATGAGGGTATTGATTTGATCCGGCTGGGCAGGGTTAAGAAAGCCAGCACTGTTCCTGTCCTTGCTGTGACCCTGAACTCAACCTGACTGGCTGGCGAGCCATTAACGTGTCTGTCTGGCTGTCTCAATATCGTGCTAAAGCTGCAGAATGAAACTGGATACTGTAACAAAACTTCAACATCTAACAGCCATCACAGAGTAGCTCTGTGTCTTGCAGCAAATCTTGAATTGGTCTGAGTATTATTATGGCACTTGCACATTCCTGGCAGAAACTTCATATCACTAAGCTTCACTACATTGATATGCGAAAAAGCTCATCAAATCAAATATTGACCTACTCACTAGTGTAGGAAATCGAGAAATAAATGTTTTGCTTGTGCAGGCTTTGCAGAGGTTGCTGTGTTTCCTGGTGATCAAAAAATGTGGTGTGCAGCTGACCTGGTGCAGACGTTTTTCATCCAAAGTTTAGCTGTTCTTTTCTGAAGCATAATACCTCAATATTGCTGCCAACAGAGGCAATCGTGTCTTTAAGCAGTAAATGTGGAGAGTGGAGGAAGTAAGAATGTAAGAAATGCGCATAAAATAATTTTGGCCTGACTGGAATCCTCTCTCTCTCTCTCTCTCTCTCTCTCTCTCTCTCTCTCTCTCTCTCTCTCTCTCTCTCTCTCTCTCTCTTTTTGTTTTTGTTTTTTTGGGGTTT
>VUQS01028801.1:13334-26412 GCA_015108495.1 Heterochromis multidens | reverse complement strand
ATATTTAAAAGTAGAATGGGAGGCAGAGCCTTTAGCTTTCAGGCCCCTCTTCTGTGGAACCAGCTCCCAGTTTGGATTCGGGAGAAAAACACCCTCTCTACTTTTAAGATTAGGCTTAAAACTTTCCTTTTTGATAAAGCTTATAGTTAGGGCTGGATCAGGTGACCCTGAATCCTCCCTTAGTTACGCTGCAATAGGCCTAGGCTGCTGGGGGTTTCCCATGATGCACTGAGTGTTTCTCCTTCTCTCACCTCTGTTCACTCTCTGTGTGTTTTTACACCTCTCTGCATTTAATGAGTTATTATTAATCTCTGGCTCTCTTCCACAGTGTGTCTTTTGTCCTGTCTTTCTCCCCTCACCCCCAACCAGTCGTGGCGGATGGCTGCCCCTCCCTGAGCCTGGTTCTGCCGGAGGTTTCTTCCTGTTAAAAGGAAGTTTTTCTTTCCCACTGTTGCCAAGTACTTGCTCATAGGGGGTTGTCTGATTGTTGGGGTTCTCTCCTCTGTATTATTGTTGGGTCTTTACCTTACAATATAAAGCACCTTGAGGTGACTGTTGTTGTGATTTGGCGCTATATAAATAAAACTGAATTGAATTGAATTGTGGGGGTTGTCTCTTGACAGGTGGTCATTAACCCACTATTGATCATGTGAGTCATCACGAGCCAAGGTGTGAAAAAAGGTGTGGGTCATTACCACGTTTACCATTACCACATTTTCACACCTTGGTGATTACTCTGGCTTAAATACCTGGGACTCTCCAGCTTTTGGTTTTAGAACTGAAGAACCCTCTTGGATGACAGGTGAAACATCTTCAAACAACTTAAAGAAGTCAAGTCGCCTTCTTTCAACCTCTTAAGACGACCTGGTAGTAAATACGTTAGAAGGTTACTAAGGCGACCGGAGCCAGAAATGTCCATCAGCTTCACAACGATGTGTGATGAGCAAATCACTTCCAGACACTGACCTCATTATGTGAAACTCTGGCCATGCTTAATAGAAATATTCACTAATAGAACAGTATATGTGCTATATACAGATAAGCAGAAGCGATCCAATTTACGTTATGTGGACCTCTAACATCATTTAATGTGAAGACATCTACATGATGCATGCTAGCGCTCAACTCTTTATTTAGTTGCCCTCTGGACTGCTTTGGGTCAATGTCAAGCTATTGGTGCAAGTACTGGCATCATTTAATATTACCCCAGTGAGCAGGCATGCTGGATTCAGGGCTCTGTTAAGCTACCAGGGATGTTCTTGTTAGCACTACACTTGTTTGTCAGAATTAATCATGCAGCACAAATTTTCACCACACATGACAGTATTGGAACCAGAGCAATTACTGCAGAAAGAAGGTGCATTTGTTTTGCTTACCTTCGATATCCAAACAATGGAAATGGGAAGAGGAGGAAGAAGAAGAAGAGCCACAGGAGGAACAGCCGGCACAGCAGGACAGCACCGGAAAACATAGAAAGAAAGACACTTTTATTAGAATATGAGTGAGAAAGGAGCATGTTTGGAATTTGAATTATCTGCTCAGAGCTGTAAAGAGGACAAGAAAGAATTGCGAACAAGCAGCCAAACACAAGCATATCTTATATTTCAGCACACAGCTGACCAATCAGCAACTGGAGCTGCATCAACTGGATGTTTAGCAGTCAGAACAGCCGGTTCATTAGCCAGGTGAACTGGTTAGTTTGGTAGGTAATCAGGCCTCCAGTCTGCATTGCTCAGTGAGGCTAAAGTTCAGACATCAGTATTCCTGAACAGCGTTCATCACATCACAGACGCTCTGTTTATTCAGCAGAAATGCAGCCAAACAGAAAGCAGATGTGAACGCAGCTCAGCGTGTTATTGGATGATTGACTGTGCTTCCTGAAGGATGATGCGACAGAATACAAAAGAATGAAACCAACATGGCTGCAGCTGAATGTTAAACTACACAGTCCTCTGCTCGCAGTGAGGTCCTGCTGTCTGTGCTGTGTGTGTCTGAGCAGTGTGTGTGTGTGTGTGTGTGTGTATGTGTGTGTGTGTGTATGTGTGTGTGTGAGGCCGGTTCATCTCCATTGTACCCGAGGATAATTCCTGCACATTTGTTAAGGTTGCTGAATAAAGTGCTTCTGACTCAGAGGTAAAACAGAGATACATTTTTAAAAAAGGAGGAGAAAATCACAGCTGGAATAAATGACTATGACAGGTTATGAAAACTGAGATATGAGTGGACTGGGCCTTTGGATGCCAGTGATAATCAGCTGAAGCGAGACCATATGGCTCTGGCTAATGCAGGGTTTTAAATGTGAGGAGTCCGACGAGACCGGTCAGTTTGTACACTTAAATCTTACGGTTGTCATCATCATTTGACTCGGGGAAATGTGAGACTCGGGGCACCGGAGGACGACCGGCTCCCTTTGGGGCATGAAACTCAGTCACTGGCTGAGCTCTGTCTCTGTCTCTGAGAAGCACACACACACACACACACTCACAAATAGATGAGTTGAACAGGACCGGGCAAAGTGCTGTAAAACTGCAAAAGCAGTCCAAACATCATTCATTTTTTATGTAAAGTACATGGTTTTTGAGGCAACACTGGGAGGCAACAACTACTGAAGAGAAACAAGATTTTAAAAACCAAAGAAAAAAACAACTGGAAGCAACGTACCATCAAAATGCATAAGTCTTTGTAGAGCCAATCATTTAAAAAAGTTTAGAAACATTATAACATCATCCAGTGAGCACAAATTCACCGATTTGTTTGTTAAAGCAAATGTGTGTGACTGCATACCATGCTGCAGGAAATAGAGGGGCGTTGGACGGTGTTCGCTCTGCTTTCTACACAAATGTTGGCTTGTGTAGAAGGCAGGTGAGATTTTGGCTCCCAACGATGATCAAAACAAGATAAAATGTTTTTTCTTCTCATTTTAGTCATAAATCAAGCTCACGTCTCTCCTTTACAGTGGTCAGTTAACACAGCTCTGTTCAGCTCAAGCACAATATGACACAGAGGGAACCTTTGGTCAGCAAGATCTATCTAAGAGAGGAAAAGTCGTAACAAGGTTTTGATAGGTCAACCTGATAGGATAATATTTGCCTCTGAGACACATAAGTACACTGCTGTCTGCAGCCCTTCTTACCCCCATCTGTTTCGCCCTGCGGGTCAACCATGCAACCCCCATTTATTGTTTTTACTTTTGGAGTAATATTTAAGGAAATCCACTGTAAAAGTGTGTTTTTCAAATTCAATAAATGATGTTTGTTAGGTCAGCAAATGGTTAATAATTGAAATTGAAATTGAAAAAATGCCATATTTTGATGATGGCTTTGTATTTTTATACAGAAATCTTCTTCTTTCAGTTGCTCCCTTTTCACCACAGTGGATCATCTGCCTCCATCTCCTCCTATCCCAGCATCCTCCTCTGTCACACCAACCCTCTGCATGTCCTCCTTCATTACATCCATCAACCTCCTCTGAGGTCTTCCTCTTTTCTTCCTGCCTGGCAGCTCCATCTTCATCATCCTCTGTCCAATATATCCACTATCCCTCCTCTGCACATGTCCAAATCACCTCAGTTCTTGCCTCTCTAACTGTGTCTCCAAACTGCTCAACCTGAGCGGTCCCTCTGATGCACAGATTTCTAAAGTGTTATACAGAAAAATGGTGAAAGGGGCTACTGTTAAAGAATCATCTGAAACAAACAGGAACTCCCTCTTGAGAAACCACTTGCTCAGTTGTTTTTCTCTATTATAATCTACAAAGAAACTTGAAATAATATATGCTGGGTCTTAGTAAAATATAAAACTGAACTGAATTAGAAAACATGGAAGTTTCTTGCTTTCTTGCTTTTCAAAGGATTTTACAGGGTTTATCGCTCTGTATGAAGTCAATATCTTTTCGCTTTGGGACTGTTGGTTGAGCAAACTTTGGGCTCTGGCAAATTGTGTGTGGCATTTTTCAATACTTTCTGACAGTTCTATGCTAAATGATTAATGGTTTAACAGTAGAAAAAAATTGAAAATGAAACCATATAAAAAAAGAAATATGTTGGGCCTGTTTTATTGCTTCAGACTGCGTTCTTTGAAACAATAAAAAAGCAACTTATAGCATCAAAAGCTGACATATTTTTATGCTGCTGTCCATCACAGCAGCATAAAAATCTAATTTTGATAATGAAGCTTTTAACAAAAGAAATTAGCAAACCAAGAGTTTTAAAGGATAAAACATGCCAAGAAAAAACTTTGTGTTGCTGTTGAATCTCAGTGACCATCTGCATCATTAATGTCTTGACAGAGAGGCAGCTGTTCAACGTTTAATGCAAAAGTTACAAAAATGTTAATAAGTGTTGCTCAAATAGAGCAGCGGGGGATTGATTTCCCTTATGTCAGCAACTCACGACCACCTGCCATTAATTAAAGGCCATTCATTTTCTTGCTTAATCATGTAGCCTGTAAAATATCACAATGAATAAAAGGTTCAAAAAGGTTTGTAAGAATTCAAGGTGATGCCTTCAAAATGTTGGTTTGGAGCAAATATCAGTCCAGCAAGGAACTAAAGGAAGAAATAGCCTCTTAACATCCACCTGGTCACCAGCAACCTGTCTAGTGTTAGGGGTGAGGTTAGGATTTAGGGTTGGGTTTGCTGATCAGGGACATTTTTAGAAACTACAAGATCTTACCTTTTAAATGAAGTTTATTGGGTTCATTTTGACACTACAGTTTTTCTTTTAAAATAGTTCAATTTGGTTGTTCCAAATAAGCAAACACTGTATAACAAAGACTGGACATTAACAGTATCTTAAAAACTTTATCAATGTTGAGAGGTTAAAGCATCTGGAATCAGCCAACCGAGAGAGTATTAGCCACAGACATGACAGGGGATTACCACACAGTACACATGCTACACAGAGCAGTACTCCCATCTTCTCTGCACATACTCACACACATTCATCATGAGGTATTTGATAAGCATGTTATGCAGCCTCACCATAATAACCTGTGTAAGTAGAGGTGACATAATAACGGCCATTTGTCAATGCTAATGATTCCTGCTTGTCAACGTCTCAGCTGCTGTCATTTTAATAGATGGCCTCGGCCCGCTCGACTGGTGACACCAAAGGTTACGCCGCTGTTTGCTGGTTAATAATGAGAGCCGACGCTGCTGCTGATGGGAGATGAACGAGCTGTGTACTTCCACTGTCCCAGCCTCTTTTTCTCCTGACGTATTGTCCTCTGGATTTATATGGCTCATCTGGAAGAGCTTCATTGTGCTTTGATTTGGGTCTCACTGGGCAACACTCATCGCTTTACTGCGCAACCCACCAGTCAGTCATTAGCTAGGTCTCAGCCCACCACTGGTCCAAACCAGTCACTGTTCCACACAGATACACAAGTCATTTTTCTCCACACTCTGAGATAAATGAGTTACTACTTTTGTTCCAGATGACAGGATTTAAACATCTGCTCCCTCCAAAAATCAAACTGATTATTTTCGTCATACTAGATTTAATTGATCTAAATCTCATGGGTGGTTATTTCTTCAGTAAAACCTTTGATAACAGCCATTATCCGGATTCAGTTTGGTACCATGGAAACATTGAGATTTCATTTCTTTCCTGGCAAAAAAATATATATCATCTGATCTGATAAAAACTCCTTTAGGGTGAACTTGGCTACTAGAAACACTGAACTCACTGACACTAATTCAATTCATTTCAGTTTTATTTATATAGTACCAATTCACAAAAACAGTCACCTCGAGGCGCTTTATATTGTAAGGTAAAGACCCTACAATATTAGAAAGAAACCCCAACAATCAAAAGACCCCCTATAAGCAAGCCTTGGCGACAATGGGAAGAAAAAACTCCCTTTTAGGGAGTCCAACATAAACATTTGGTAAATGTGGTCATTCATGGACAAATCCTGATGAAAAATAACTAAAAATAAGATTCCTCACAGTGTTACTGGAGACCAAGGTAATGCCATCTAAAGTGAATATCTGGTTAGACACCATGTTTTTAGGGCCGAGTACAATAACCTCAGTTTTGTTTGAATTTAGAAGCAGGAAATTAGAGGTCATCCATGTGCAAGTGCAAATGTCAAGCACTGATTTTAGCTACGTATATTCCTAGATGCAAATACACTTAAAAGTACACACAAAAAGTAATGAATTATTTGGGATTCTGTTGAAATAAAACTGGGTATAACTGGCAAGCAAAGAGATCTAAAAGAAACAGAAATAAAATAATAAAATACTGTTCAGGACGCACAACCTGTAACATGTGGTTTTGCAGAAGAGCTAGCAACTGGCAGCTAGCTTACCTAGCAAGAGCCATAGATTTGTTCTACAGAACTTAGAATGGACCTTGTAAAGCCAGGTGATGAGAATCTTTGTCAATGTCTGTGTAAAACTTTCACAAAAAGGAAATTAAAAAAACCACAACCTGTTAATTCATCCAGTCAGCTAATCATATAAGAATTTTAAAGCCTCGGGTTTATCATTTGGCCATCATCATCTTGCATTTTGGAGCCAGAAGTACACACCCACTGGGTAATGACTTGTCAATCACAAGGCCATGCCCTAAAACATGCCCTGTTTTACTGGCTATTTCATTTTAAGGGGACCATAATTTATCAAAATGAAAACCATGACCCACTGAACGAGACCTGAAACCATAAACTCATCAAGAAAACGTTTACTGATGCCACAGCTTAGGTGAGAAGGAAATTCAATTTGTCAGAAACTTCAACACAAAGAGTTTTTTTCTGCAGCTGGAGCAGTTGCCCCCTGCTGGCTGTTTGTGAAAATGTTCACACTGGTCTTGTCCAGGTGCAGGTTGATCTGCACATCTTCCACTATCAGAAGTGGATACGAGCCACGTGATAGTCCTGTCAAAGACAAGTTTCCTGCTGTGACAGTGTGCTTAGTGTGTGGATCTCAACCGATCCCGTTGATTAACTTTTTCACTATGCTATTGAAAACCCTTTGTTTGGGCCAGTATGATAGGTTAAAGGGTCACAGGAGGCTTTGTATTTGTTAGAAATAAAATGTGAAAACAAGTGAAAATGAAACACCATGCTGCCAGCCTGCAGCCACAGTAGGAGCAGCAGCAGCAGATGGATGGACAGCTACTGAGATAAAAATCATACTTGCAGTAGATATTCCATCATTTTGGGAAAAATAGTAAACTTATGCATTAGTTTTCCCCCAAAAAAAAAAGTTTAAGGTGCCACTTTACCTGGCACCCTTAAATGAAACTGAAGGAAAGAGAAGAAAACAGCCTGTTTGTGAGTTATACAAGAAGAAAGAGCAAGCTCCAAAAATGATTCACCGTCTCTGTAGGGGGGATGTGTCATCTTCTGTTTAGTGTTCAATAATTCAAGCCAGCTTGATCCACTGATGTTTTGTTTATATGTGAAAAGTCTTGAGATATATTCGCTGAACACTCCTCGGCGAGTTTAACTTTAATGCCAGAAAACACTTCATAAGAGCAGGTTGTCACGGTGATCAGAATGCCAACATGTTGCTTTTGGAAAGATGTCCCTCTGTTGTTTGACAAGTCGAGCTTCTGTTTGCTGTGAAGCTTCTGCAGAATCAACTGAGTAATAAGCTAAGAGAGTGAGCGTGTTACTTTGTAAACAGAAGACCAGTCACACCGGCTGCACTTCAGTTTCTTAAAGTTGTTTCTTAAATTTGCTTTCAGCCTGGGCAGCATTTCAGTGCTTCCTCCCACCCCAGTCAGTCCATATCAAGCCTCTGAATGCTCCCACTTTCTGTTGGAGGGAAAATTAAACAGAGTGCCTGTCATTTTATGTATAGAGATGTGCAACACTTTGCTCTCCTCTTAGAGCGGCAGACAAAAATATGACAAGTTGTGACACTTTTCTAAATAACCGATGCCTCGGGCTCTGCGATGACAGCTTTATCGCGCCCGTCTATTCAAAGTTTGACACCCAGGCCTCCAAAAACTAAATGATAAAGTGCTTTTTGTTAATAAACTAAATTGGACACAGCTTTACTTTGACGTCAGTGTCAGTGGGTAAGTAAAGAAGGAACATTTCACATGTCTGCATTTCATCTGAAGTCACTGTCCCCCACAGTGCCTTCATCCTACAGAATATCAGTGCCATGTAAACTTGCGATTGCTTAACATCGTTCAAGATTTTTCACTTATCTTATCAGAGATTTAATGAATGTATATACATTAAAACGACCAGATCCCAACAAACTAAATGTGGGACAAACAGTGTTTGTGTGGAACAAAGTGGGACACATTAACAATGCTGGGAGGTAGTCAGATATGTCTAATGCAGCTTTTCCAACTCTTCGCTAAGTAAATACAGTAAAATTCAAATGAAGCTGAAGTTTGTTCTTATGTTCTCAAAGTCTCCGTTATTTCACTGATATTTCAGCTGCTGTTCTGCCTGCTATCAGTCTTTGGTTTTCAGTAGGGATGCATCCACAGACTGGGATGCCTTTTCTGAACTGAAATTTTCAGGCATTTTTAGCCAATTATGACACAGACGTGCGTGTGTGTCACTTCACAGTATATTTTCTCCTGTGTGAAATTGAAAAGTAAGTTTAGCAAAAGAACAAAACAAAAAAAAAAAAGAAAAAAACTGTGTTTCACAGTATATGCTGCCACTTCATTTTCTTTGTGGTAGTTTCCATCATATTCAATAAAATCTGCAAAGCTTGGGACTTTTTGGTAACTTGTAGCTTTCCTTCCTCCTCCCCTTCACATGCATTGGGTAAAAGCCAGACTTTAGAAAAGTGCATGTCCTGCAGAGCCAGTCAAAATGTAGGACACTGTCTCAAGATGTGGGACAGGGGGACAAGGAATAAAAATGCTGTGCAGTCCCACTTAAAGAGGGACATCTGGTCAACATAAAATGCATATGATGCCTAAATGGAGTATTCTGAGGTAGCTGCAATCTTATCATTTGCTTATCAGCAGGTATTGGAGGGTAATGTTTTCAGAAGTATGAACATGATACAGTTATATAGTATATATATTTTAGGTAGATGATCCTGAGCTGTCACATTATTCACAGCCTAAAGTGGCATGGTTTGAAAACTCACATCTTAAACTCATTGCAAAGAAAACTGCTTTTCTTTCAGGGCTTTGTCCACAATACAAATTAATGAGTTAAATCTGAACATTTAAACTTGATGCATTGAACAAGATTTGAAGGTAAAATACCAGCTTTATGTTACATTCCATGTTGAAAAAGTTAAACTTCACATGTCACATTAGTGACTAAGGGAGGAACTACTGCAAGAAATTTACCAGTGATAGGCAGATATAGCCGACAGATTCCGTCTGCCATGATTTTCTTGTCAAGGAACTACAGCAGACTTCTGATAACACTACATAATAACTGGTTTCTAAACCTGGTCTTAACCATTTTGTTCCAAATGTTCATGTAGTTTCACTGACTTTAACTTTGATAATTGCTGATTTAGATTTGAAATGAAATTTAGAGGAATGCTTCTAAGTAATTCAGGCAATATAACATTTCTGTAAAGCTCTAAAGTTGCATAGTTGGAGGAGCTTATTGTTTAAATCAGCTGCTAAAAGCTTTGGCTAGAAGGGAAGCCTCACACGCTTCATATGTCACACAGAGTAGACAGTCTGAGAAAAGATAATAAGAGTTTTTCTCTTTGTAAATGAAACCTGGATTTATTCATCACCGGTGAACTTTACTTTCTTCACAGAGTGTTTTTTAAAAGGTCAGCATCTTCCTTTGTGATGGAGCTTCAGTGTGCTTTACTTCACATGCTACATACAGATGAAATACAATCAGAAACAGTGTGAAACCATCAGCCTTGTAAAGAACAACTGTTACATGCTTTTAGTTTAGTCACTGAGCAGGTGGAGTGTTCGGCAGCTGATTTCCATGCAAATCCAATGAGTAAAGATATTATATATCTGTTTGCAGAAAAAAGGGAATCCAGAGAGCAAGCATCCCATCACATCTGAACTTTACTTTTCTGCCAGCAATCAATAAAAAAAAAAAAAGAGAAGCTGGGACATTTTACAAAAGGTCAAGCTGAAACCTAACGCTGAATTTTTGGGCTGTGTGAGTGCCGGCTTCACATGCACCTCTAAAAACAAAAGCTGACACTCACACACAGCAGGATGATAACTCCTGCACTCGACTGAAAGCTTTTCTCCACGTCACTTTAAATGAGGTGTTTGATCAGGGGACGCTGTTGTTGTAGTTGATGTTAACAAACCAGATAGAGGAAAAAGGATCCAATGCGTTGACAGCGCAAAGCAACACACTCAGGATGAATGTCTCCACAGCTCTGAAACGTTGACATGTTCATTCAAGTATTACAATTGAGAAGCCATCTTTAAGCTGGAATACAAAGTGCTGAAACAAGCTCGGCACGTTAGCAACAGCAGAACACAGTGAAGGTTCACACTGTGTGCGACAGCGTGCTGCATTTTATAAGAGGTGCTTTGATTTGTTTACAGCGTTCTTCTGCTCATGTGACCCAGATATTATCTGCAAATGCCCTCATCACAGGGTCAGACTTCACGTCCAACACCCCATGCTTTCCCCAAAGAATATCTACAGTACTGTGCAAAAGTTTTTAACCACGCCTTTTTCTCCAAGGAGCCAGACTTTCGTGTAATTTTTTAAAAGTGGTTTTGAGCTATAGTTCTCCAGGCTTTCTAAACGTCTAGAAAAATGCTGACGATAACAGTTTGAGTTTAGTATTTTTGAACCCATGAGGTGATTCTACATGGTGTGCAGTGTGCCCTTAAAAAAATCTGAGGAAACTGGACAAGTGGAGGACAACAGAAGAAGTGGCAGGCCTAAAAAACTATCTAAGGCAGATAAGAACAATGTGTGAAAGTCATGTCCTTAAGAAATAGAAAAAAAATATCTAGCAAAGACCTGATACAGACATCTGGCCCTTGATCATCGTCATCAATATGTACAGAGGAGGTAGCCAACATTAAAGAACAGCTTTGGAAAGTCCTTCAAAAAGCCTGGAGAACAATTCCTGAAGACTGCTTAAATAATTTACAAGAGTTGCCTAAGAGAGTTCAAGCTTTGTAGAAGAATAAAAGTGCTCATAACAAATATTGACTTTTTACCTTATATACTGCACTTCCATGTATGTTTACACATTTCAATAAATCACTGAACTTATTTATTATTTTCCTGGCAAAATATGAAGAAATGAGGGATTTCGCAAAACTTTTGCTTTTTTGTACATGAACCCTTATCCTGTACGTTTAAAGCTGAAATCCAAACCCTTCCACAAGAAATACATCAGAGGACAATTTGGCTCCAGAGGGGCAATTTAGTAATGTCTATAAACAGATTTTACATAAGAATATGCATTAATATATTAAGATATTTGGTACTGGAATATTTCTGGTTTCTGTTTGTAATCCAAGTTCTTTTGACCAGTCACATTTTAGCAGGCTTTGTTTGAATGCAGCTGAACAGTCTGTTAAAAAGTAAAGTTAAATATAGCTTGTGTTTGCCCAAAATGCACAGTCCAGACACATGTATGTGAGGTAAACCTATGATTCTTTTCTTACTTTAGGTATGGTTATGACGATCTGCCTATTGTTGCCTCCCGCTTAACCCCCTGTGTAACCCTAGTTGGATAAACCATTTAAAACATGGCTAGAAGTTCAAATGTAAAAGAAGCAACAAAAGCAAAGTCCATGCACCTACGCACATGTTCTTTATTTCAGCTAATGACTAACATGGATAACATTATAGCTTCTAAACATCAGCATGTAAGAGTTGCATTCTGAGTGTGTAAATACAACCTCAGAGAATCTGCAGACTCTTTTTTTAGTCACTTTTTCCACATTGGACATGTTAATGAAAACGACAGATAACCCAGTCTAAAGTTTAAGACCAAACAGCCATCGATTCCCCACTTAGCCTTCGACTTTCGCCCTCACAGAGCTGATTCCAGCGATGTAGATCTGGAGCACATTTCAGTGCACTTTCCTGCACTTTGTGGGAGCCTGAGGTGGATGTGCTGCCCTCTGGAAATAAATTATACAACCAGTGGTGATGCTTTGGCCTGAAGCAGACCGCAGACCGTCCTCCCACACACTTACATCACAGACGAACGGCGAGAACAATGTCCAGCACTAACCAAGGTCAATTGTTATTCTCCAGCACAGCACTTGCTCTCTGCGTTTGTGTGTCCATCTCTTACACACTGTGCTCCGCATACACACATGTACAAGTGTGTGTGGGCATATGTAAATATGTGTGGTGTCAAGCTTCGACCCCACAGTGTGCATTCAACACCGAGGGGACATTTCCAGGAGGCGCTTCGAGATTCGAGGCTGATTTTAAACTTAGCTGATGAGTGCCCTTCTTTCTGTTTTATGAATCCCTGGTTACAACAGCCACAGTGGCTATTTGAGATTCTAATTGTGCACCTGTAAGTCACAGGTGTAATAGGCACCCTGCAGCTGCCAATGTGCACTCAGTCATCTGATTGTACCCCCAGCCTCGTATATAAAGACAGGGTGTTGGTGGTGGATAAATCAACGGGAGTCGTCAGCCTTTGAAACCATAACATTTAAGCATCTTTAACACCTCTAAAATGTCTGTGCAGGGCCACCGTACACACTCACCAAACTATTAATAATGAAACCAAACCAGCAGCTCAGTGTCAGTCAGGCTCCTGATTGGTTGTTGCTTTATACAAATTGTGATGGCAAAACAGTGAATGTATTAGTAAAATTATTATTGGCAATTTATTATGCTAAAATGTGTTTACCCCCATCCTGGCTTCTCTCCATTGGCTCTCTGCATATTTCAGGATTGATTTTAAGATTTTACTCCTCACTTGTGAATCACTTGTGGGTCTGAGCCAGCTGGCAGTCTTAGATCCTAAGGTGGGGTCCTTCTGGCTGTACCAAATCTAAAGTTGACCACATGTTTGCCAGCAGGGCCCCTCAGCTTTTTAACGATCTGCCTGAGATGATAAATCTATAGACTTTAATGTGACGTGGTCTCAACATTTGTTTTCAGTTGTCCTGTTTATTATTGGGTTGTTTTTTTTTTTTTGGTTTTTACTGCTTCTA
>VUQS01028801.1:0-13314 GCA_015108495.1 Heterochromis multidens | reverse complement strand
GGTTTGACCTTTTGTTTTTTGTTTTTTTTTTTTATTATTGGGTTTTTTTTTTTTTTTTGGTTTTTCATATTAATACTGGCATTTTTTTCTGGTTGTTGTTTGAGTCTAATATTAATGCTATAAGGACTATAGTGGACTATAGGCGAGGAGACTGTTATTTCCATCTGCAGTAATTCATTTTTGGCTTTATGGCTGTGTTCTGGACCTCCCCATCCTCCCTCAGTTCTCCACCCTCTCTCTGGGCCACATAGCCCCTAGCACCTGTTGTTCACCATCTTTACCTGATCCAGGTTATTCAATCATTTGCTTACTTTGCTCCACCACTGCATAGACTCAGGAAGTGCAGTCCCTACGTCTTACCTTCATCGAGGACTAAACTGGATGTCTGGCCATTAAAAATACTTCCATTTTACATGCTTATGTTTTAACTTGTGACCTTTCTGTGGTGTATCCAACCTCTCACCCAATGACAGATGTGATAGACTCAACCCCCATCATAATCCTAAATTGAGAAAATAGGTGAAGGGATGGATGCTCATGTTTTTGCAATAGATTTTGCTTCCAAATTACACATGAAGATGTCTGAAATGCAGCAGATGGCTTTTAATGCATTTAGATGTTCTGGTGTTAAGTGGTCCCTGCAGACTGAGTTAATTGGAGCTTGACTCTGGTGCTAAAACCTGAAGGCTGATCATCTCGGATCAACTCTTTCCAGAGCTGCTTAGATATTTACCAGAAGCCACAATGTCAGGAGAAAAGAAGATTTAGTTTGGATTTGATTGGCTTGGGTTAATTACACCAAGATTCAAAGGATTCAAATGCAAGTGTGTGTGAAAGGTCAACTGTCATAATCAAGCAGACTCAATCTATTCCAGTCCTTTTTCCCCATATTCTGACATCCTGTCTGCTCTTTTCTTTCTTTTACCTTTCTCCCTTTTTCTCTTCTTCATAACCCTCTTCAAACCACTTGAATTGTATGATGTATTTTCCTCTCTACCACTTTTCCTCTTAAACCCCTTGAATCCTGACCTTATGCCTTGTCATATCTTCTTTCCATCTCTACTCCTCTCATGAAAGCCCTTGAATTATCTTTTGCTCTTTCCTTGCTTCCTCTTTCTTCAACTTTCCTCACTTCCTTTGCCCTCCAGTAATCTCCCACCCTCTTTCCAACCTGTTATTAGTCTTCATGTTCATCTCTCCAGCTCCTCTCCTCACGAGTCTCTCCGTCTCGTCATCCTCTCCTCGCACTCGCTAACCTCACTTCTAATATCATGCATTACTTTTTGATGCTATGTTATAGATTATTCAGATAACTTTGCTTCCAAGCTAGGCTACCCCCCCACCCCCAACCCAATGCCTCTTTCATTGTACATCCTGGAAAATTGATTAGCTTTAATGAACTATCCTGCTCTGTATGAGAGCATATATATATGCTCTCATACAGAGCAGGATATGTGTTTTAGAGCTAGGTAAAATATGCAGGCACTTTACTGAGTCTGTGTGTACATACAGAATGTGTGCACAGAGGTTTATTTGATTTGCGGTGTAAGGCTCACCCATGAAGAAATGTCCACACTAGATTTCTATTCACAAAGTGCTTTCCTGTCTTTTTATTGATTCATTCCTCCATTAACTTTGGTGTGTGTGACACCTGCCAGTGGATCTGCTGCCAAATGTAGTCATTATAATGTTGCACCCAGATATTTTTCTGTCAGCAGTTAAGCAAGTCTTGAGCATAAGCAAGGGTACTTTATTTACTGAAAAGTACTAATAAAGGAGGTTAGTCTTGTCTGTTGGAACCATATATACACTTATTGTTGTTTTGATGGAAATGCATTGGTTTAATTTCTTTCCCTTCTGAAGTGATGATGTAGAGGTCTACTATATGAAGTACCAGTGCATTCTATGGTGTGCCAGTACATCATGATGTTAATCCTGGGTTTGGTTCAAATGAGCACATGTGTGACCAAACCAAGCAGCTACCTTTGGAGCTAAAAATGAAGAGGCAGAGGTATCAGCCAGCCACAGGCTGGCTCCCAAAAGCAAATCACTACCCACAGATTCCCTTTTAAAAAATGCCAAACTTAACAGTGTTAAAAACATGTTTACAGCTTGTTAGACAAACTGGTTTTAGTCTCCTTCATGACAACTGCGCAGACTTTTTAAGGCTTAGAGTTAGGGGTGAGGCCACTTTGATCAACAAGTGTACTCTAGGACTTTCCTTGGCTAATTAGAGTTACTGAGCCATCATGTTTGTGCTGTTGGTGCCTTCTGGTTAGAAAACTTGGTACTGATAAATGATAAATTAGCACTCTACCATCACATCCAAATATGGTCACTTATGGTTCCAAAAAACATGGTGGCTTCAGTTGCAAAGTTCAGAAAACAATGGGTGACTTCATGGTGGCTACAGCCTATGGACCCAACTTATCACTGAGCATTTCTGGGGGATATTTCAGGTGTTCTCTGCTCTGGATGCACAGACGTGAACGTGATACTGATCCAACAGTTTTTTATTTGTTTAATATGTAGCTGTGGTGATGAATTCGACTGGGAACTTTAATTTGAGCTCAGCTGAAGTGAGATTCATTTCTGCTCTCATCTTACAAGCCCACAATGTCCAATTAACATGATGGTTTTTGAACTTCTCACCTCATCTACATAATGGAATATGGATAATGTATTAGGGCTTACAGTGTTTCAATCTACAGAAGGCAGTGCTGCTGCTGGAAAATATGAGTTAACCTGGCTCTCTGTGTTCAGCATAATATCACAAGTCTTCCTAACGGTTCTCCGAGTGACAGGGCAGACCTCAGGATGATTAACAGCAGAGATAACAAGAAGGCTGTGAATTACAGAGACTAAAAGGATGATGAAAGGTGCATTCACAGAAGGAGGTTTTTAAAAACTTATATTTGAAACATAAAGGATTTCTGAAACGGGACTAAAGGACTCAGCTCAATCATTTACTGTGGTAAATAATGGATGCTCAGTATTTTATTCAATACTGAAAATGAAGTGAGACTTCCACATCACTCTTAGTGTCAGCTGATGAGTGGCCTCGCTTTTCTGTACATTTTCTAACTATATAAAATCTGAAGCATTGCATATATGGGCCTGACAGAAAATAGTAAACAAGAGAGCTCCCACTGTGAATCTTTAGGAGACCATATCGTTACTACATTCACACACTCATAATCCACAGAATCTGAAGAACCATGAAATTTCAAATTTCAAGATTATTTCCAACTGCAGTAATTTATGTTTGGTCCTTCACTGTGCATACAAAAAAAAAAAGCCAGAGGTGAGGAAAGCAGCAGCAGGACTCCATCACATGACAGAAAAGACATACATGTCAACAGACATGATACTGATGAAGTCAGACAGCATAAAAAGGAGTAACTGGTGTAAAGGTGGGGTGCAAAGCAGCTTGCATATGTGCAGTCAGTGTGGGCAGGATGAAGCAGCTCAAATTGCGTGCCCTATGAGATCTGAGCCGTCAGGTAGGTAGAAAGATCAGCTGATCTGGTAGGACCTAAACTAAGGATGACTTGTTGATAACTTGGACTGTGCAGTTTCAGTTTACCCTCTCAGCCAGACATATTTGGTGTCTTTGAAATATTCTTGACCAGAATTTATACAGAAGTTTTAGAGGTTTAAACAATCATGGTGTGAATTTACAAGAGAATGAGATTGATTCAGGTCTCTCAAATCAAATCAAATGTCAAAGGTCTAAGCCCTGATCGAAGAGCACAAGTAACCCTAACCCTAACCCTAACCCTAAGCTATTGAATTGATCTGATCTTTGGCTTTTGAAATGTTCTCCAGTCTTGGCAATGGGGGGGGAATCTAATTATAAATGGCACACATGAAAACAGTATACTTTTCCAGAACAGCTTTGTTTTTCAGACATCAGAGTCAGCTCACAAAACTTTAATGCCAGCCTGGTGTTGCAGTTCCCTTACACCATCAATTTGTTCCCATTTTGAGGAGCAAAGTTGTACACGTCCTTGTTTTTAGAGGTTCAATGAAGCAACAAAAAAGGTGAAATCCCACAGCAGCCGAGGGGGAAAAATACTCCCTCTGAGCCTGATGTTATTGGCCAGAGCAAGACTCCGTGTGATTTAGTACAAAATAATGCTGTTGTTGATAATGTCAAGGGCAGAATGATTGTCTGCTTGTAACATTTGATAGTCCACACACACACACACACACACACGAGCATTCAGGCATGAACACAAACCAAAGCCCAGATGGCAGTGTGATCATTTTGACCAGACTGAAAATGGACAGTGTATATGTGTGTTTGTGTGTGTGAGTGAGTGAATCACAGAGGAGAAGGGCAGGATAGGAAACTGGAGAGGGTGCAGCATTGTTACCTTGGAAACATTCTGAGTAATTATGTGAGCACTGGACACCACAATGCCGTGTATGAGCACAAGATAATCTTTTTTATAGTATATTACTAATATGAATGCAAATATACTGTATCCAGGATTATTGAATCATATAAAACATCTAAATAGAAGAGCAATGGAATGAGGGCACAAATATAGACAGCCGGAATGAGGAGGGAAACACATGAGAAAATAGAGAAGAGGAAAAGCTGCCACAGAAGGTTGGAGTAAGAAAGAAAACAGGCAGACAGCAGTCCTTGGGGAGTTGTCCTCTCCTGAGAGCAGAAAACTGTTCAGATCACCCATCACCTGCCTGCATCAGCTCATCCATGGAGCAGAATATTAAAGCTGCATCCCAGACCTCCAGGTGTTTCCTACACCTAAAGATAACTGGGAAATACAAAGTGGTTTACAAGTTTATGGCAGCCTGACAAGAGAGACTGACAAGCATGTATTTTATGTAGGGATACTATTGTTTTTTATAGGGGTAAGGCCAGTGGTATCCTCTATCTTGGTGAGAGGTAATACAGATTATTCAGTTTTGACTGCAGACTCTGATGTGGAACTGATAATTATCTCCTGTTCAGGCCTTTCTCAGGTACACCATTACACCTTCAGTGGTACAGTACCTTTTCTTTGGGGGTAGTATAAGGTACTTCCATTACATCCTTCACAGGGGGTATTTAATTTTATTCTTATGGTTTGTACCTTAAAGAGACCAGTGTTGAACGTTCAACAGGTCACCAGCAACCTGTCTAGGGTTAGGGGTAAGTTTAGAATTAGGGATACTTGCACCCTTTCATATGAAATATTTAAATATTTGACGTACCAAATAACACAAGGACTTTAAGGATAAAATAAAAAACTTCTAGTTTCCAAACCCTAACCCTAGCTGTAAGTGGTTCACTGGCAACCTAGAGGATTTTAAGAGGTAAATGTAAGGAACAGGAAGAACAGACTGAAAGCAGACCTTTCTTGCTGTAAGGGAACCATACTAACCTCTGCATCACTATGCTGCTGATATACAAGATAAATACAGAAGGAAGGTTTTCAGTGTATTAATGCTTTTCATTTAGGTAAAAGGAAACTGTCAAATCTTAAAATCTAACATTAAAATTGAGATTTTGCCCAGTTTCATTTTATATTTGGACAAACGCAGACTGTCTCCTGATATTGTACCTTAAAATGTTAAAGAAATTATGAGAATATGTACTTTTTTGAGATTATATACATATGTTTTATAGTCAGCTGTACCTGTAGGGACAGAAATGTTTACTATAACCATGTTTCTGAGAGTATGAAGACCGATAGATGATGGCTTTTCAAAATCTGACACTGATTAAGAAGTATGATGATTTAGCTATGAGCATATCAGCTGTGACAGACAGCTGTCACTGGACTACTCTGACACAGAAGAAAACTTGGGGTAATTCTCAAGAAAGTTCCTGCATTTGAGTGTCAGCTCATCAGAAGGTCACCTATGGCTCTGAGCTGTGACCATCTAAAATAAGAAGTGAGCCTCTCCTCTTAACCTCCCAGATTATTTCACTTATATAGAGGCCTGGGGAGGTAATAAAACCATCCAGGGCTCCAAAAGGAAAAAGAAGAGGCCACTGAAGAGCTGAGAGACAGTATGACTGTCTGTTGCTCAACAACTTTTATCCCTGTCATTATTATCCTTGGTGTTTGCTGATTATGAGTTGGACTCAGTCAGTCAGGCTAAGATCCTCAGGAGACTTAAAGACTGAGATTAATGCTGTTTAATTATGATCCAAATATTTTGTCAGTCACAAACTTGTGTAAAATTTGCTGTGCCGGATCCACCGTCCTTCAGCACTGATGTGCAGAGGGACTGTAGCTGAAAATGTACTTTTGAAACCTTTACTGTTGTATTGTAATCGTTGGTGACCTGTTTACAGTTTAGGGAAGGGTTATGGTTAATTTATTATCTTTCATTTGAAGAGTAACAACTTGTAGTGTCTGCTTTTTTTTGGATTGTGGCTAAAACATAAACAAAAACCAGTCAAACCCTGAAAGCAGCACAATATAAACCACCTCTCTGACATATGATGGAAATTTGCAGATCTTTACCTGACATGAAATTATTTTTTTTAAATATTAAATGGTTCCAGTTAATTTTCAGCATTTGAGTACTGGCTGTTTTCGAATAGCCTCAGGAAATCATAAAACCGTTCTTTATAATGGAGGTCAACCATAATTCCTAACCTCCATATTGGAAACCACTGGCTTATATATCGTAATTTATAATCTTTTGTTGTGTCTGACCATCAGGTGAAGAACATCTGTTTGGCACTTCGCCTCTAGTTTATTAACAGCTCCACTTTGTGATTTCAGGCCTTAATCAACGATGAAGTCAAGATCACAAGAAGCCCAGAGACGTGCCGTCTGCAGCAACAAGACATCAATAACACTCGCACATCTGTTTGCTCCGGCTATTAAAACCTGCAGCGAGCTCGCAAATCTGTCTGCATGCTGATTGCTGCTGAAATTTGCTTTGTGTTCGATCAATAGTTCTGTTCTTAATAAACGTTCATAGTGTCGGGACGCTTTGCTGACATGCTGCAGACGGCATGTTTGATCGCCTGCTTTTACAGTGAGTTGGTGTGTTTTATGACGGACTCATATCCATCTGTGATGCTTAATTTAAAAGCCTCCACAGAACTGCACACACACACACACACACACACAAACTTTTATTGTAGATACATTACCAGAATTAGCTCTTGAAAATTAATCAAGCCAATAAATTTCTACTTGAGTAAACAGCCAGTCAACAGTGACTGCAGGGTTCACCGTCAGGCAGCGTTGGTGATGGAGGTGGTGGTTTGGGGATGCTTCCAGTTCCAATAAACTGGTTCATCAGGGCCATAATTAGATGTAGTTCCAACATTCGGCAGTGGTCTGAGGTGGAACTCCAAAGACTACCAGTCATTAAAAAAAGGTTCAGGCGCCAGTTTAGCTCAGTGGGTGAGCAGGTGACCACATGGCTGGAATGCAGCAGCCTGGGTTTGAGTCTAACCTGTGGCCCTTTGCTGCAGGTCTTCTCCGCACTCTCCTGTCTGTCTTCACTGCTCCACTATTTAATAAAGGCAAAAATGCCCCCAAAAAAAGTTCTGTGTGGAACTTCTTTAAAAAAAGAAGAAAACGAGGTTTTAATGAAACTCATCCAGGTAAAGCTAATATATCACATCTACCACAACTTAGTCATTTCAGGGCTGGGTGCTCTTAGAAGAACTATGAATATCGAACATTAATTTGGCCCGATCTCCCCATTCCTACTCCAAATTGCAGCTTCCAGGACATAAAGGATCTGCTGCTAATGGTGCCTGAAGACTCTCAGAGGTCCTGCAGAGTCCAGGGCCACAAGTATCACCAATCTGTAAGCACAAGAAACCATGCATACACCAAATAAACTGTTATTTCAAAATCACACATCTAGGCCTATTCTGGGCTACTTGTGACACTTTGGGATTGGTTATGGCACCAACAAATGTCACAACACGCCTGATATTTCGCCCATACATGAAGGGCCTGTTGCTGAGTTGAAGCAGCCAGACTAATGAGTTGTGTGGTCATTCAAAGCCAAATGTGCCCCAATGAAAACTGCAGATATGGATCACATTTGGGCAAAAACATTCTGCTGTATGGGTGAACTTATGTGGTTATTTATACCTTTAGTCTGCCCACTTTTTTAAGGGAATGTCTTCTGCATCTATTTGTGGCAAAAGCTTCCAGTGGAAATCTGGCTTGTGCACATGCGCTCAATATCATGATGGCTGAGTCTCATAAATCATATGTAAAGATGTTTACCTGCTGCTGTTTTGATAGCAAGTGAAGGATGAACAGCACATAAGTCTTATTGCTTTGGCCATTCAGTGCACATCAATAAATCTGAAAAATGGGTTAAAGAAGATCATTTTGGATATTTAAAATATTGATAAAAGAAAAATACCTGGATATAAAATGAGTTTTACAAAGTAACAAGAACCACTGCTGTGCTATAAGGTTTTCATGCACACACACACACACACACACACACACACACGCAGGCCTGTCCAACATCATTTACGATTACAAATGTTGCTGTGAAAACTCTCGTATGGCTGCAGGCCACTGTTATTAATGAGATGCAGACTTCAATTAAATACCACTGAGAATACACACACAAACAAAAATGTGTATACAAGTCTCGGGTTCATCTTTGAGCACATAACCTGATTTATGATAACACATTCACACGCGCTGCTGACAGGCTGGCTGGCGAGTACTATTCTGGGAAGTCGGCCCGATGTTGGTTCTGCGATCTGACGATGAATTAAAGATGACGAGATCTCGACCAGAAACAAGTATGTGCGTCTCATTTCTTATTAACGTGTTTTCCCTCAGCGCTCCACATGTTCACCATCATTAGCCCAACGCTGTGTCCGCGGTGTCTTCTGGACCGAAAAAACCTCTGCTTTCACACTGGATACATGAGCACAATTTTATAGTTGGTGTAGCTCAGTGTAAAAAGACGAAAGGGAAAAAGTGACTTCTGGACTTTTTCCTCACATTTCAATTACTGAATAATTACTGAAAAGCGAGTAAGAAGAAAGTCGAATAAATCACTGACAGTCTGGTGTTTATTTTTCTCAAGGCTCTGAAATGATTATTTAATGTAAATATCAGAAAATAGGTTGTTGTCAACAGAGAAGGAAATTAATTATACACAAAGAGGAAAATATTTAGGTTGAAGTGTACGGTGGCCCTGAGAGGTCAAACGGATTACAACTTAAGAAAACACCAGCAAGTAGCACACCACCAGCACACAAAACAACAGAAGCTGAATAAAATACAATGAAAGTAAAAAAGAAAATCTCACAACAGAAGTGTTTCTGGGGACACAATAATGTGACGGACCAGCTGCAGAAGTGACAGTAGCCAAAACATTCAAAGGATCGCACTGAGACACGCTTAAAAAAAGTGGAGGATTCATCGGTGTTGTGAGGGACAAAAAGATGCAGGTGTGTGTTTTAATCGCATGACTCATAAAATACTGTAGATACATGTTTGCTATTGGCCGTTTACTGTTAGCTTGTCGCTTCAACAGCTGTTCCGTCACATTATTATGTCCCCAAAAACACTTCCGTTTTGTTTTGTGATTTTTTTTTTTAGCTTTTGTTGCATTTTTTTCTATTTCCATTGTTTTATTCAGTTTTTTTTTTTCTCCGTTGTGTTTTGTGTGCTTTTGCAGCATTTTTCTATTTGCTGGTGTTTTCTTAAGTTGCAGTGCATTTGACCTTTCAGGGCCACCATAAAAGTGAGTAATTATTGTCATTTTAGTCCTCCTGTACAGGAAGGGATTGCTGCCTCTGATAAAACGAGGTACAATCAAGACTCTGCCCATTTCAATCAAAAACTATGATTTGTTTGGTTGGGTTAGTGAAATGCTTAGATTGCGCCCTGGCCGTCCTGTTCTGACTGCTTTCGTGTGGACCTTAGACTGGCACAATGAACAAACATCAGCTCTTGGGTCAAAATGACCTGACTTTCATGGTAATTATATCAGATCGTCAGTGCTGATGAGAGCTGCGTCTCCGGTAAAGACCCAGAGATGTGCAAGTGGTCAAAACAGGACTTCCAAGGAGCAATCTAAAAATAGCAGTGGCACTAGAAGTATTGCATTGATACCTGAGGAAATGTACCAAATTTTAGATAAGGCAAGGTTTTTGATATTTGTCGTCACACATTGTAATTAGGCAGGTATGGTCGTAATGTTTAGTGAGTCATACATTAGTTCCTAAGCAGAAGCAGAGGATTTTAAACTCCTGTTTAGGAGTTTATTGTAGGAATATCTTTTTTAGTGTTAAGCTTGATTGAAAGGTTTCACTCTTTTGATGGCAGCCACTTCTTTACTCCACCACAGATCAGCTTTTGAGCATTCCTCTGGAAACCTTTATGTGGCATCACAGATGCATACAGCAGTTGGTCTCGACACTTGCCTAATCCCACTAACAGCCCACTTGTGCACGAGGATTTGGGGGCGGCAGGCCTCTTTCCTTTTAGCTAAATGCCTATTGGCAGACTGGTGCGTCTGTTGGCAGGCTGAAGTGTCCCGGTAGCAGGAAGGAGCTCGGCAGCTGTCAGTCAAATCGATTGGAAATTATGCAGTCTGGGGATGGTGGCGGGCCTCCTGATCCCATCCATCCCTCCATCCCTCCGTCACTCTTCTTATTACACTTAAATCCATATGTGGCACTCTGCTCTGCCCGTTTGACCTCTGTGGACCAATATGGTAACCTCCAGTCTATGTTTAGTGTCTATTATGCCTGCAGTTTTAACCCATTACAACTGAATCTTTCTATTCAGTGTCTACATTCACAAAAGTGACAAGACTCCTTTGTTTCATACTTAAAGTGCCCATTATTGTAAAGTGATTAAAGAGACAAAATTAATTTAATAAAAGTTAAGCTGTAAATTCTGCTTTAGCTCCTGTCATATCAATGTCATTACACAAAAGTGCATCAGAAACACCCATTCATTAATACGAGAAACTGGTGGAAATTCAAAGCACTAAAGTCACTACTTTGTGAAATTCTGAGGTTAAATTAATTGACATGTACAGCTTTGAAACTATGAATGTTAACAGAATTACGAGTGTCTACAAAGCCTTAAGATTGTTATCTTCAGCACCCATCCTTCCTCTTCCTCACCTCTCCCCCGCCCCCTCCTCTCTTCCCCTCCCCTTGAGCCCCGGGTTGATTTGCTGCCAGTGTCTTTGAGAAGTCCCTTTGTGAGGTCTCACGATGCAGCACCCTGCATTTATTTATGCCTTTTACTGTCAACTGCCTCTGCGACCGCCAAGAGAGCGGAGGATGGCTGAGACCAAAAGATGAAAGGAGAGAGACAAACAAGGAGCTAAACATTTAAAGATGAAAAGGAGTTCAACCTTTGGCTCTCATATTGTTCTCTTTTCTTCTTCAGATACCATCACTTTGGGTCTGGCAATATAAGCTCTCAAACCTCTAACCAATCACTTTGTTCTCTGTGTGACTGTGTGTGTGTGTGTGTGTGTGTGTGTGTGTGTGTGTGTCAGTTTCTTCAGTAAACAGCTAAATAAACTCAAGTGCTTGACTTCACCTTTGGAGAAACAAAACATCTGTGCAATAACTTTTCCTACGTTCCTTGAAAACGATGGAGGCTTATCCAGAAGAAGTCAACACATTCTTCAAACTTCTTACTTGTCCACTCAAGCAGCCTCTTTAGCAGCTATCAGGTAACCTTTCAGCACTATTAAAATCAAACTGTCTGTGTTTCTTTTGAAACCTTTCAGTTTCCTTTTTGGATGCCCCCTCATCATAGTTTTCCTTTTTTGTGGACGACGTGGTCCTGCTGGCTTTATCAAGACGTGACCTCCAGGTCATTTTGCAATCGAGTGCAAAGCAAACAGACTGAAGAATTAGCATTTCCAAGTATGAATCCATGGTTCTAAGTTGGAAAAGGATTGGGAAGGAGAGGAGCTTAGCCACTTAGGAGGGGCTAAACCTGCTGCTCCTTCATATCGAAAGGAGCCAGTTGAGGTTATTCAGGCCGGTCCAGTTGGACAGAGACCCCAGGAAAGACAAAGGACACACGGAAGAGATTACATCTCTCTTTTGGATTGGAAATGCTTCAGTGTCCCCCCCCCCCCAAAAAAAAAGAGCTGGAGGAAGTAGCTAGGGAGAGGAAGGGCTGGGAATCTCTTCTCAGACTGTGTCTGATATGACCTGGATGGATGGAAGGATGGATACTGTAAAACAAATTCAGTTAAATTCATCACTGCATAGTTAAGGTTTGGTTGGGTAGCTATTGGCTGATTGATTTTTGATGATCGCATCCCAAAATGTTTTAAGAACTTGAGATTCAGTACCATTAGAATGCTATCTGACATCTACCCAGACTAATAAAGCACTATTTTCAGTCACAAAAAGAACAAGAAGTTCTGCAACAGATGGTCTAACCCCCACAGAGTCCTGATCGCAACATGGAGTCAGTCTGGGATCACATGGAGAGACAGAAGACACAGAGGCAGCCTGAATCCACATGGGAACAACAAACCTGCAAGTACTGGTTTTTGAAAAGGCCAAGTGTCACACCAAAAACAGATTTAATCTGTTTTTCTGCACTTTGACTTTGCCCGAAGTCATTTAATAAATACAAACTATTATATATATTTTTAGCCCTATACTGTACATTTAGTACCTAAAAAGTTAGCACAGCACTATTGTATAAATCAACACACTTAACAGTGTTAATTTAACAGAAGATTATTCTCATCTGTCTGGGTTGAGTATACTCCCTTTAGTCACTTTTCCAGTGTAAACACACACCCACCCACAAACACACACACACAAAACACTCCTGTTTAGAATTACTTATTACTATGGAACCTACAGACTGAAACGGAATAAGAGCTGATCTCAGTGCCCGACTACATCATCACATCCTCTGATGGCTTAGCTTATATCCTTTTAATTCAATTCAATTCAATTCAGTTTTATTTATATAGCGCCAAATCACAACAAAAGTCGCCTCAAGGCGCTTTATATCGTAAGGTAAAGACCCTACAATAATACAGAGAAAACCCCAACAATCAAACGACCCCCTATGAGCAAGCACTTGGCAACAGTGGGAAGGAAAAACTCCCTTTTAACAGGAAGAAACCTCCGGCGGAACCAGGCTCAGGGAGGGGCAGCCATCCGCCGCGACCGGTTGGGGGTGAGGGGAGAAAGACATGCTGTGGAAGAGAGCCAGAGATTAATAATAGCTCATTAAATGCAGAGAGGTGTAAAAACACGGTGAGGGAAAGAGAAATACTCAGTGCATCATGGGAAACCCCCAGCAGCCTAAGCCTATTGCACCGTAACTAAGGGAGGAT
>VUQS01028799.1:12990-28230 GCA_015108495.1 Heterochromis multidens | reverse complement strand
GACCTGGCTGTTTTTTTTTTTTTTTTTTGTTTTTTTCAGGGGGGAGCAATGGCATTCAGTTAAAAAAAAAAAAAAAGACCAGCTGAATTGGATTTTTAAATTCATTCAGCATGAATGTCAGCTCTGCTACTATACTACATTAAATGTGGCTTTTTATAGGGAATATGATGTCCCCTGACCTCTAATAAAGCTGTACAACAAGGACTTTGCAAAAATGAAGCATTTTTACTAAGCATAAGCCCATGAAGACAGGAAACAGGACAAGGTTCTGAAATATTGTAGGTGTTCCAGTAAAACAGGTTTGACAACGCTAGAAAGTGAAAGTGTCGAAGTACCTTTTCATGAAGAAGTAACCAAAGTCCGCTCTAGCAGGAACAAAAGCAAAGCATGATTTTTTTTTTCCTGTACTGACACCAAAAAAGCTTCTTTGCTGATTTGACCTTATCCTACTTTTAACCTCACACCCTAAATAAATGTTAGAATCCGAAATCAGAGCCTTCAAAAGGTGGCAGGAGTTACCCTGGATCATTTTTTTAAAAATCATTTTCTCCTTAGAGAACACTAGAATAACATAACATAAGATACAGAATAGACTTGAAGAATACTTAAATATTATTAAGCACAACAGCATTTTATTTCTTTTGGTGGTATTCTGCATGCTTAAAATAAGCATATAAATAAACTGTTACTTCAATTATGCATTATTGTATTTCTATCTGAATACACTTTAAAATAATTAATAATTGTGTCCAGTAAATTATTTAAAAGTATGCTTTCCTCATTCTATTTGTAATCAGTATTAAACAGGATTTTCATGCAGATGAATGAAGTAGGGTTTGCAGTGATGAAAGTATTTAATTTATACTTTATGTATACATTTATTTATGTACCTGTTTAGTACAAATTTACAGTTAAATTTAAATATACCACTGACCTAAAATACTACTTAATTTGCTAATATGGAGATGAGTACACTATCACTACTATTATTTAAACCTATTAAAAGTATTTTCTTGATAATGTAAAGAGAAAAAGGACATCAGTGCAATATTGCAAAATCTTTCTGAGAAATAGGGAAACATGGTAAAATTTATTCATAATGCAGCAAAGTTCACATTTTCTGCTGCATTTGCGGTCATGCATCTATGTTATCTTCATGCAGGAGCTGGAGCACCAGACGGGACTCTTGGCCAGTGATCTCCAGGAAGCAAAGAACAGTTGGATCAGCAAAGCCTTCACCTCCCTGCGGACCTCCAGCGGGGGGCTTCACAGTCTTAACATACACAGAGATGGGGCTCACACAGTGGGTTGGAACCTCCACAGTGCCTCCCTATCTGGATTGAGCCCCAAGAAGCTATCGTGGCCTCACAGAGTGAATCGAGAAAATGTCTGATAACTTGGACTGAGAATGTGCAGATGACATTAAACTGGACACTAGAGGGGGATCAGAGCTCTGCTGAAGTATGACCTTATGGCCTGAGTGACAACTCACTCTGTTATGTACAGAATGATTTAAACCTGTAGCTGCTGTTTCTTAATGTGCGCACTAGATGGCAGTCTAGAGCACACCATGAGCAGAGGAGAGTACCAAAGAGCACTGGCAGGTGATACCAAGCAGGGACTTTTTCGACTTTTTGCCACTTTGTCGCTTTTCTATTTACTGATCAATTTCTTTACATATTTCAATGCGCCATGTGAGTCTTCTGAAGACCAATCTTTAATTTGTAAGTTATATAAATGCATTATTAAACAAGTCTCTCTCAAAAGTTTTATGACGTAAGGAAACTTCACTCAAGACGCTTCGTAATTCATAGCGGTTCTTTCTGAAGTAATTTCCTGGGCTGCACCACACTTACTGTTCCTCTTTCATTTTGACCTCTTTGGCTTTTAAAACGCCGATCCGCTGCTAAACACTCAAACGCGCAGAGGAGGCGAAACGCTACGGCAGATTGTTATCTCTGTACTTTGACACAAAGACAGGTGTAGATCTGTAAGAAAAGGGGCAAAGGGCAAGGGAATACTAGAAAAGAACAGTATTTATCTTGCACAGGGAGTTGAGTGTAACATTTATAACGCTACTTAGGCAAACTAGTCTTGGTGAATAATAAGCAATGAGGGCTGCAGAGTTCAGCAGTGCGTATGTCACTGTTACTTTATTAATGTGTGTCCTTGGAAGTCAAGCACTGGACCTGCTAAGAGCAACTGAAACTTCCCAGAGTGAGTACTAGTCTGAGCTTGTTTGTAGCTTGAGTGCCTGTGTGTGTTTCCAACCTGCACTTGCTCTTTCTTTCTTTCTTATATTAAGTTATTCTGTTATGTTATAATGTTATTCTTAAAGTGGCACAACTACAGATCTCAAAACGGTCAAACTAAATAAGAAAAAACTCAAAGCTAGGAGTCAATATTAAACCACAGCCTAGAAGCAAAACAGTACAGTATATTCTATATTTCTATGAATGCTTATGTTCTGCACTCTGTGACTAAATTCAGTTTTTCTCTACCAGATCTCCTCTCCACTCCCAAGGTGCACTGCTGGTGTTCAAGCTATCCAAATGTGACCCTTTGTAGCTGGCCTAAACCGTCCCACTTCCCTCCAACGCATTACGTTGCCACCTATAGGTAAGTCTGTAAAAACTTGTGTGGTTGCTGACCCAAACCACTGACCCCTTTTTAGTAAAACACACTCTACTTAACAAGTGTCATTAAATAGCTTTTTAAAAAAAATATGTGTATGTATGTGTGTAAATGTGTTTACCAGTGAGAGACATAATCAGACAAACACCAAGGAATGCCATCTCCTCCCACCCGGCTCTTCATCCTCTGGTCTGATCTCGACACCATCATCAGCCTCTAAACAGGTATTAGTTTATAACCTTAAGAGGAGATCTGATATTGGATCTGCAGCTAGGAATTTTTGGATAGATTCTTGTCTGTTACAAGCAAAATTCCCTGGATCCTGAGACTTACTTCATGTGTGGCGTGGAGGGAATTTTCAGCCGTGGGGTGATATTAACCCTTACATCTGCAAACAGCCAAGAGGAAGGGGAAGAGGGGGTTTCCAGAATTCATGCAACAAATTTTAACTCATTTACATTATAGTATGTCATATGCTTTACTGGAATGATCCACAAACCTGACAGGACAGGCTGTTATGTAAAATCCCAGTTTTTTTTTTTTTTTTTTTTAAATCATTTCAAGTTTGTCTTGTGAGTCTGAGAACAGGTTGTCAGTAAGATCAGTAAGATACGAGCTGTGCATGATTACTAATCTTGATAATCTAAAGTGTTCATCATTATGTGAATCCCCCAAAGTTTTCTTTCATCATCTCACTTTTTCTTTTTTAGCTCTGGATCTGCCAGCTGCCCAGCCTGAAACTTCTTACTGACTATATCATCAACATTACAGCAGTTCATTCTGGAAGAAGCAGCTCGCATTTAACAAGCTTCATGCTGGAGGATATAGGTGAGAACTGAAATTACACAGAATCTGGTCAAACTTCACTTAGCTTGAAAAGAACAAAAAACAATTCTGTACTCTGTCTGTCTGTAGTGAAACCAGATCCTCCAGTAGATGTCCGGGCTTCATCTGTTAATACCAGAAACTTGTTGGTTGAGTGGTCTCCTCCACCTACGTGGTCCAACATTGCAATCTTTCCCCTAAAATACCAGATACTCTACCAGTGGGAAAACAAGGGTACTCGAAAGTCTGTTAATGTAAGTATAATTTTCATCAAAACATACTGCATAAAAGTGTTGCAACCACAAGAAGTCCACATTTGACGCTTACACAGATATCACATGGACAAGTTAAAAATTACCTAAACTTTTTTTAGGCAACCTCTAATTGTTTTTTTTGTTTTTTTTAAGAAAAGTTTAGTAAATTCCCTTCATCTCTGGAATTCTGTTTTCAGCTACACAGTTTTGTAACATTTTTTGGTTGAAACCATCTCATGCTACTTTTATTTCTATCATATCAGTGTTTAATCACTGGGCATTAGCTTTCTGTTTACTTTTAAATGTTACATGACTCATTAACTTGACTTTAAGTGTTCAGAATTGTGATTTGAGATGAATATAAAAGATGCTTTCCTACAAGCAACTGCTCACATTACTAGTAACAATGACATATTTCTAAAAAGAACCCCTTTTTTTTTTAGTAAATCATTTGTAAGATGTTGGTAATGATTTACTAAAATGCATTAACTGTGAGCCCCTAATGTCCTTAAAGCCCTTTAACATGTGCAACAGGAAACACTGTAGCTCATTTAAAAGTGTGAGTAATGATGACCAACACTTACATCTGCATTATTACCAAACTATCCCATTCATATTCATGTAACACCCTGTTCATGATTCATTAACTATTAATAAACCCTTTACTTAGCGCTTTTAAGTCTATATAAACTGTGACTTCACATAAAGTAGGCACTACCTTTAGCCACAGTGTTGATTTGTAACCTCTTGGTGTTAAGTATGTGTGTTTTTAAAAATATATCCTATATTTTCTCCTCCAGCTGGGTCCATTTGAGAACACCAAGGTTGAACTGAAGGGCCTGACCCCAGGGAGGGCATACCGGTTTCAGGTGTGTGCTAGGGAGCTGCTTGGTCTGGGCAAGTGCAGTGACTGGAGTATACCTGTGAAGATCACAATACCAAGAAAAGGACTGTAGGGAGTTCCTCTGACTTCCTTTTTTGTTTGCTCTTTTCCTGTTAAGCTAACACCAAAGTAAACAATTTCATTCTATGTTGTTTTAACTGCACAAACAATGCAAACACAAATTATTTATATTTTGTTTTATTTATTAAAGAATACTGTAAGGGGATATTATGTGACAGTTTACATTCCCAATTTCAATTGCTGTATTTTATTATTATTATTATTATTATTATTATTATTATTGTTATTTTATTTTGCAACACTGTTGGTTTTTTGAAAATAAAAATAAGACCTCTGAAGCAAATCCTCATTGTCAATCAGTTACATTCACCACAATAGGGGTGACAGACTCAGAGTGTCTAATGCCCAGAGGGAAGGATGGCGGTCTGGGAAGGTGCAAATGAAATCTCTCCGGGCTGTAGGTGCCAGGGCCAGGAATAGCAGAGGAATAATCAGGCCTCTTAGTCCTGCCCTGCATGGTGAAGGACGGTTGGCGGTGACGGTAAATGTCTGGGTTGGTGCCGTTGTACTTTCCTGGTCCGGGAGTTGTGGCGAGATCTTCGGAGGGAGCTCCAACCTTCCTCCGGCCTGAGAAACTGTAGCTGGCACTGGAGGATTTGTGAGGATTATGATGTCCCAGAAGATTTGGAAGACTGTAACTGGAAGATTGAAGAAAACAATACTAAGGTTAACAGAAACACTGTCTCTGATGTAAAATGGCAAATCTGGTGTTATGTGTTTTGATTTCCAAATTCCTCATCCTGTCTTTGGCACCTACTCTCAAGCCCATTCTTCTTTCCTAAAGGAAAAAGGAAACCGTATTTATCAATGACTATGCACTTACTATGAAGTGGCTGGGGTGGATGTAGCAGGCTGTCCAATCCCCTCTGTGGGGAAAACATTAAATTATATCCTAAAAGACATTGGCGCTGTAGCAAATACAGTAGGAGTAAATGGTGCATTTGCATTTAGTTGAGGATTAATAAACATTTGATATTCTAGTAATTTCGGTGTATTTGAGACTTAAAGAGGTCACAACAGTGCCTGTGTTTAATTTAATGAGGACTTTTAAACATTAGACAATAAAAGCTCAGTGGCACATAGCAATAAGTTGTGGCAGAATTTGGTTGGATCAAAGCACTGCTGATTTTGGACTCAATTAAGCAGCAACCTCTGAGGCTGAAAAATGAATCCAAAGCAGAAGTGCTTAAAAAGTTGACATTCCTCAAATGGCTACTTAAGGCTGGCTCCAAAAGAGAGTCAATCTTCATATACGTCCATGTTATACTGTCCAACTTTAGAGCAGAAATAAATATATTTGCTTCCTAGTATAAAAGCAGTGGCTACAAGTTATAATATTAATTTGTAGACACCAGTGTCCAAACTTACAGAACACTCAAGAAGTTTTTGCACAATTTTGATACTAAACACTAACTTGAAATGCAGTTTATGGATACTCCTTGATAACCAAGCTCATTAGCATTAAGTGAAAGCTTAAAACTTCACCCCCTTGTTTAAAGATGGCCACTTCTGGGCCCAAAGAATATAATGACAGCCACAATGCCAAGCTAAAGGCTTCAAAACAGTGATCCACAAACCAACGGGTGATGTCACAATGGCTACTCTTTGGTCACAATAAAAAAAACAAACACAGAACACCACCAGCCTTGACCTTCAGTCTATCTCTCCTCCTTGCCTTCACCTGTTGGGTGCTGGTACAGCATCCACAGAGCGGTATCTGGTTCGGGCTCCAATAGTGTGTGATGGAGGTCTGCGGTGGCCATTGAGGGGTGGAGCCTTCTCTGGACTGTAGGCCCCAGGCCCAGGAGTCTGAAATGGGTCATCTAACATAAACAGAAACTAGTTTGAAAAGATTCCTTTTCTGTAAGGAGGGGGAATGCATTTCTGAATGGCTAATGCTTGTCCAAATACCTGATGTCAATCACCCAGGTTGAATGGTTTTTCAATTTTATTACCTTTACTCCTTGTGCGCCTTCCTCTGCCCAAAATGGAGTAAGATGGTGTTTCCATGCGACCAAACCGGGTGACCTTTGCGCCAACGTGGTACCTTGGTCCTGGGCTGGAGTCCACAGAGACCACTGCAAACAAAGCCAAAAACCATGAAAGTGTTATCACTTGACTTTAACTACTCCTGCTTAGCATTTAAGTACTTCTCTATAGCACTTCTTTGGCAAAGATTGGGCCACTGAGGGCAAATTTAACAGAACACACATTAACATCTGACAACTTACTGGCACTGCTCATACGACTGTGGAAAGTATATGCTGCACTTCTGGGCTTGGTGAAGTCATGGTTGATGTACCCAACTGTAGGGGGCAGGCTGTAGCGTCCAGGACCTGGGCCTGACAATGAGTAGGTGGAGGCGGAGGAGGATGGTGGTGAAAATGATGCAACAGATTGAGCTCCAAGCAGCAGTATAGCACACCCACCGCTCTTTGGCTCCGGCTGCATCGTCTCTGATGATTTCCATATGGGGCTCTTTGACTTATTTTCTATGGTTATGCATTTTAACCTACTTCCTCTGCTTTTTGGGGAATGGATTCTAAACAAAGTAGAAATCTCAAACAAGTATGGAGCAATGACTGTATAATGCTGTGAGAGATTTCATAGCAAAAACAGTTCAGCTATAATACAGTCCATGTGGATGCACACACACACAGACACACACATAACCACACATGCAAGGCATACACATTTCTCAAACTGACCTCTTTCTCTAGCAGAGATAATCGGCCGTTTCTTCTCCGCCTCCTCCATAGTCTACCAACCTCTTTCTTCCTTCTCCTCTGTTTTCTGCTTTTCTTTGGGTCCACTGTTACTTCAGACACATCCTTTTCTTGTGTGGCTCTCTCCAGGTAAGTCTCTCAGGCTGAATTATTCATTATCATGAGGTGAAGAAATCCTATCTTGACTGAGGCCCTGATCTGCACTAACTTGTTCTCAACCTTCTTTTCTCCAAGGTTCCTCCAAGAAAAGTTTATACCAAATAGGCACATAAAGTCAAGGCTCAGAAAGACCACAAATAATTGTTTGGCATGTAAATTCAAAGGTGAAGTGCTCTATTGAAACAGAATCTTAAGTGATGTATAATGATCATGTTGGTAACATGTAATGTAGTTCATTTGTAACACTATTCCAAGGTATTTGGTTACTGTACTGCAGTATTTGTCTTGACTAGCATATGTATGCTCATGTAACAGCATCTCAGTAGACATGCTGTTAAAGTGGAAGGACCCACAACAGTCTTCTGCTGCATATTAGTATCTGAGCATTAAACATCAACCACCTTTTTACTTTATTGTACGTTGTAAGCATATTTATGTCAGTATAAGTGCTTGTACTATAGTTACCATTTCGTTCATGCCTTGCACATGTAATACACTGCACGCAAATTTCAGAGGAAACTGTCTGCACCTTTAAACAAGTGGTTCTTCTTATTGTCAAGTAACCTGTATGAAAACGATTGGCAATGGGACTCTGCAGCATTAATATTTTACATATTTGCATGCATATTTAACATCAAAAAATGGTGAAAATATGGCTACTTTAAATTTTAGAAGTGGCATAAAAACAGTCAAGAATGAGGGAAATAAAGTCCTCCAAGTCTATTAAAAGACATAGATAGGGTTGACTTTGTATATGGCCCAAGAACATTATTATTACCTGTGACCTAAATCCAGCTTTCTTAGTGTACCTGTTTTTTTTTTTTTTAGTACAATTAATTTCACAAGGATTTTTTTCCCCTAGACTCTTGTCCATCAGCAAAAGGGGATCTTTTCTGATCCCTGTTTCTGCCGTTATCTTCATCGTTTAAATTCATTTTCTCACATTAATTAGAATCAGAATCAGAATACTTTATTAATCCCAGAGGAACTTATGTGGTCACAGTTGCTCCAGGACAATAAGAACAGTAATTAACAAGTTAAAATACCAATATTAAATAATACAATATTATTAAAATTAAAATTAAAATTAAAATTAAATATTATTAAATTATTATTCACTTTTACCTAAGTAAGAATTTAAATGTGGGATTTTTACTCATAGTGAAGTATTTTACATTGTTTTATTGCTAATTTTATTTAAACGAATTATAATACTTCTCCCACATCTGTAAAGATTTCAAGACATGGGATTTCTATAATGATTCTGGGTTCTTGTGTTATATTTGTTGAGTTTTGGGTTTCTGTTTTGATTTTGTTATTAATTCAGGAATTTCTAATATTCTTATTTTTTGATTTCACCAAAGTTTCCCTTTCTTGCATCCATATGTCTTGTGTATATGTTATTATGTCTTTATGTTTTTTCATCTATCCATCCATGAACCTGGAGCCTATCCCAGATGTTATCGGGCCCTGGACAGGCTGCCAGTCTATCACAAGATTCTTCACTCAAGAAAAATGAAAAAAAAACAAACAAAAACAAAAACATGATATTAAGGTTTAAAGTGTCACTGCATCAGTGTCTTTTTATTTGAGTTTGTCTATTAATTTGGTTCCTGTTTTACTTTGATAGATCACATTCTTATGTGTCCTGATTTTATTTTCTTGCTTTTATTTCCTTCCTTGGTGTTTGTCTGCCCTGCCCTCATTGTTTTAACCTATGGCTGATTGTGCCTATATGTGTCCTGTCTGTTGTGTTCTCTTTCTCATGCCCTCTGAATTTGCCTGATGTTTTGTTCTGCTTGCCAGGATAGTTTGGATTCCAGAAAGCCTTGTGTCATATATTAGGTCCTCGGTATTGCACCTTGGCAATTTCTCTAGGAATGCATGGAGAACCACAGCATATCTGACAGTGGTACAGTAATATTTATATTTGATTTATAAAAGGTTGTGTTCGTGCACAGGAGAACAATGGATTTGAAGCCAGAATTTCCATATCACTGCAGGTCACTTTGGCTGCTAAATTAGTGCCTAGACACCATCTGAAAAGTGTCAGCTGTGGCAGAAAAGTTCTGAGTAGGTTTAACATTTGGCACACACATAGAGCTCCCCATTGTGAGAAATTCAGGAACCTAGACACTGGATGCAGAAGTAACTAAAGGCTTCAGAGCAGAGCCATGACCAAGAAGAACACCATACTAGTTAAATATTAAGCACTGCTGACTGACTGCTCACAGGTGCAGTAACAAGATACTGCTTGTCAGAGGGAGATGAACTCGCAGCATGACAGAAAACACAACCAATGTCTTAGGTTACTCAGATAAACACTGACACAATGTAACAAGCAGGGATCAAAGTTGTTACCCGTTATTGGCCTGGGATGAGATGTAGCATGGATTCATTGGTTGGATGAAGACATAAGTTTTTTTATTGCTCGCTCTGGACTCTTTCACATACGGCATTTGGGACATTGTAAAACCAAGAATCAAATGGAAAACAATAAGATGTAGTAAGAGACAGCGTCACTGCATGGCACTTTCTGTTTTTATTCTTAAACTTTGACTGCTATGCTCCATATACGCCACACCTGTTTTTACTTGCAAACAGTTTTTCACACACCTAGTCATTCTGAATCATTTAATGCTTCTTTCATTTTTTTAATGGCTGTTGAATTGTTGTGGGTTTGTGCTATTTGACACACTTTACCATCATTCTTGAACACTTGGAATTTGCAGCCAAGCGTGGTTCATGCGCATGTTAAAAATGTATAGAATTTAAGACATCTGCATAAAGTGCACAAGATTGTCCCACTGTTTCTACACCCAGGTAAAGATTAAAAGTTTCCAAACAAAACAGCTAATTTATGTACTGTACAGCTTTGATGTGATTATAGGCTAAACCAACTCATTTCTTTCTAGTTAGTCCCAAGATCCCACACACCCACACAGGATTTCTATTTTTGCTTTGTGTTAGTGTTTCTAAAAATCTTTACTTCCATTGTACTGTTCATAAAGGTGAAGAGATGGCTAAATGTAGAACCTCATTTTAAAGGCAAACCTTTTTCCTTTTCAGTTCAGTCTAAGTTGCCCTATTCTTTTTATAAAGTTTAGTCTCAGTTTTCTTAACATGTTTTTTTTCTCTGATTTAGATTTTTACAGTTAATTGGATTTATTGAATTTTCATTTTTCTTTCACTAATCAATGTCCCTTTATTTGTAATCTTTTAAATTAGGCACACACACCTTTTGTCCCTTACATTAGGTTTAATGTGCTGTTCCCTCATGGCTTCAATTCAGTCCACTTTTAATTCATTTTTAATTAATTAATTTAAAGACATTTTATTGTGTTTTTTAATTTGGTTTTGTTCTTACTTGCACCTGGATTATATAATTTTTACTGTGCTTTACTTTGTATAGTCTTCATCATGTTTGGTTTGTTATATGTCTGCTTTTAACTTGCCTAATACCATCCATCCATTTTCTTCCACTTATCCAATTCAGGCCTGTAGGGGCTGGAGCCTATCCCAGCTGTCACAGGGCAAGAGGCGGGGTAGACCCTGAACAGGTCGCAGGCTGTCGCAGGCTTCACTTTCACATGTATGCCTAAAGCCAATTTAGAATCACCAATTAATCTAAAAGGTGTGTCTTTGAACTGTGGGAGGAAGCTGGAGTACCTGGAGAGCACCCACACAGGCACTGGGAGAACATGCAAACTCCGCACAGAAGGGCCCCAGCTGGCCAGTGGATTTGAAACTAGGACCTTCCTGGTATGAGGCGACTATGACACTTAGCTGCTTTTGCCTAATATCTAGTCCGTATTCTTGTCAGTCCATCTGCCTCCACTGCAAAGTACTTTGGGTCAGCTCCATTTTCACCTTTTATGCATTGTGGAGGTGACATTAAGAAGTGATATATTATTAGGAATCCATATGATCTCATTTGTTTTGGTTTTTGCAGAACCTTCAGTTCAGATCGTCTGACCGAAATGAGAAGGAGCAGAATTGTGTTTTTCAATGCTTGGTGACTGTAGTGTGCAGACAACTATTTTCCAAACCCTGTGTTTCTGACATCATTTTATAGAACAGCATTAGAGTGATAACAACTTCAGTCATTGTACAGTCTTTACTAACTAAACATAATTTAAAAATTAAAACATAGCTTTATACTTTAAATATGCTGGTACAATTTAGTACAAAAATAAAGGCAGAGAAATGCTTCCGTACACAAACACCATCATGTCATCAGTCACATACTGTCACTCAGAAACAGAAGAATCTCGAGTGAACCAGTTTGGTATAGTATCCAGCTATCTAACAATCAAGAAATTAGAAATACTGTATGATAATTTGTTACTTTTGCCTTTTACATGGGGGCACAGTGAAGGCTGAGGTGGGAGTATCCATTGAGGCTGAACCGCCACTAGATGGTGCTTTGGATCCACAGGAAAAAAAATATCCAAAATGTAACTGAATACTTCTGATTTGTATGAATTTGTTTTGATTGCCTTTTTGCACACAGATACAAATGTCTTTACTGAAATCCAAGTTATTCATGCAAATGTGTAATTTTTGAAAGAAGAAGGTAGTCCATATGGTGCCTCTCTTGCTGAGCCATGATACTAGGATGTCTGTGATGAGTTCACCTTCTTTACATTGACTCAAAAAAATTACACAATCCCAGTTTTTCTTCGGATGTCCTCTTGTGACCACAGCTGGTATCCGCACAAAATGTCCGGAGCAAACTGTCTTTATAATTCTGATATATGAATACACTCTCTTTTTCTCATATACACACATAAACAGAAATCACATTCACTCGGTTCTTTTCTTGACTCGTTTTCTGCTTGTAAAGCCAGCATGTGCTATGATTTATCCCCTTGGAGAACCTGAATTAAAGACAGAAAAAAAAAATCAGCTTTTATAAAACTGTTTTTTAAAATTTCTATGTATTTGTGTGAGCAGCATGTGTACGCATGCATGTTTGTGATTTGATTGGAATGATGATGCTTACCTACCTGGTTGCGAACTTTGTGGGATTTCTGCATCAGCACTCTCCACTGGTCATACAACTTCATGGACATGCTGCTGCAGCCATAGGCATGTTTCCGCACCCAGCCAAAGAACTGCTTCAGCTCCCTGCGCAAGGTGGAGTTGGAGTCTCCACTGGATTTTGAGTCGCAGGAGCCCGACATCATTCGCTCTGCAGGAGGGAGAACCAGGGAGGGAAGAAGAACAAGAGAAGGAGAATGAGTTTATGCCTGGGAAGTACTTTGAACATTTACATGTGATACTGGGCTATGCAGATAAAACTGGCTTGACTTCATTGGCTTTGATCATTAAGGCCAGAAAAAAATAACAATAACTTGTTTATTTGATCATAGTATAACTCTGAATTTCTGTAAATTATAGGACGAGCTCACTTTGGCCCTTCCCTCACCCCCAACCAGTCACAGCAGATGGCTGCCCCTCCCTGAGCCTGGTTCTGCTGGAGGTTTCTTCCTGTTAAAAGGGAGTTTTTTCCTTCCCACTGTCACCATAGGGGGTCATCTGATCGTTGGGGATTTCTCTGGATTTTTGTAGGGTCTTTACCTTGCCTTGGGAATGATCCAGAACGATGATCTGGCACTTTCAAAAAATTAGTAATCAAATCTAATTGGTAGATTAGGCTAATACATAATACCGAGTGAGTTAAATTTCTACGTGCTGCAGCCTGGCATTGCTCCCAGGTGCCGGTATGGACATGACATCCCACGCCCCACTTCACCCTCAAAACATCAGTTTTTCCTTCCAATTTCTGTGATGCGTTCATGGTGCAGGTGTCAAAGTTGCATGTACGGTACTTTAGCATCTCGCTAGTGCTATAGAAGGGGGGCGAGCATAAACGTAGTAACTTTGCCCAAATAGTAGCTAATTTCAGATGCAACTTTTCAACCAGCTCATCAAATCTCCGCAAACACAAAGTGTTTTATGTGAAGTTTGTCACACATTGTGTGTTGGATGATGACTGTGCAGTTAATGTATTTCCCAAGGAGAGGAAAACAATAGTGTGTGACACTCAGAGATGGAGAAAGATGTAAAGAGAGGACAGGAGGAAGATGAGAGATTATTTTCAAAGACAAGGATTTTTCAGCAAGTGACATTAAATAAACTGGACATTCATATCCTACTTGTAATGTCCTAATTCATTTTAGAGTTTTATGTTGGATATAAGATCTATACATGATGTGTTGCTTAAGTTATTTTCATATTATGAAATCTCTTGCTAAACAAATTGAAGTACATTTTTTTGTTATTCAAAGTTTGCATGAAAATACTGTACTAGGCAATTGAGTGCAGTTTAATGCAGGCTAAACTGGTTAGTTTGCATACTATGGTGAAGATACAGTAATAGATGGTCAGTGCTAGGTTGCATCAAGGTTAGCAGAGATCAATTTAAGTTAAAGCTGATGCTGATTAGATTCACTCACCAAATTTGACCTTTTATACTAGCTTTACTAGCTGGAGGTCAGAAGTCAGCCATACAGGTTATTTAATATCTGCTTATATCTTGTTGAATTCAGTTGGCTAAATCCAAAAAGAGCAGTGAATCTCAGAGCAGCAGCACAAGTCAGCTGATCACAGCCTGCACACAAAGAAAAATCTATTGGAGCTCATAATAGAAATTATTATGCGACTTATTTCTAAATTATTCTTTTCCCTGCTACACCCGATTTAAGGGTTCCTCCACCTGCCAAATCCCATTTTAACCCCTGCCTAAAGCAGACCTCCTTTATCTTCCTTTTTGAGCTTATTTACAAAATGAACATCATGTTGTATTCAATAAGATTTCCACTAGTGACTGACTTCATAAACTCATAAGGAAAGTGTTTACTTTCATAGATCAAGGGGGCTGAAGTATCCTTTTTCCACAGACTTCTATACAACCAGAAGAGTCACCCCCTGCTGGGCGTGAGAATGAATGCAGGTTTAAGGAACTTAACTGACCAGAAACCTACATCCATCATTACCATCTATATGGGGCATTTTTCTTGGCTCTTTTCTTGTGTTTCTCTGATTCCCTGTCAGCAACTAATTCTGCCTTTGTTGTTCATTTTTGTCTTATTTTACTATGTTTTTTGTTACCATCATTATCTGTTTTCTATCCTTGGTAACTGTCTGCCTGTTTAGTCCTGTGTCATCACAGTCATCCTCAGTACTCTTTGTACTGGTCCTTGTGCCCTCTTAGTTTTGGCTTTTTTATCATGGCAACATTGTGCAGCAGCTTCTGTTTTGTTTTGTTTTTTCAGTAAGTGTCATTAAATCAGTGCAGAAGAAAATATCTCAAGAAGATGACTTATCTAAAAAGGCCTAACTGAACCTCAAATGATTAAAAAACATGCAGAAAACATAAAAGATGGAAATGTATGAGCATACTGTGTATACAGCAAAGTAAGGAGCTGCTGCTGCTTCTGATATTGTTGCTGTATTAGTATGGTAAATGGTTTACACAGTTTGAATTTTGGTTATACACTAACTTTGTAATCTGGGCCTATGCCATACAAACCACTGAGGCAGAATTTTCACCTGGCTCAAATTTGGGGCTGAAAGTTTAAAGACGTTATACTGGCAAACTGACATAAGCAAGTAATGCTCCAGTATCTTAAGAATCTGCAGAGTAGTACTCAAGCAAATGCAATTTTTCAGT
>VUQS01028799.1:0-12970 GCA_015108495.1 Heterochromis multidens | reverse complement strand
CAGATTTACAGGAAAAAAAAAAAAAAGAAAAAGACAGATGAGTGACTGAAAAGACTTGGAGGAGAGAAAGCAAGACAGAAATAAAAGCTGAATTCTCTAAGTAACTGAGACAACCTTTTTTTTCTCTTCCCCCGATTTGTGCTTTTTTAGCTTGCCCTTGCAGAAATCCTTCCAGAAAAAGAAAAAAAAAATCAAGGTTTTATGAACTGGGTTTTGTTTTCATAGTTGTGGTCTTTATTCCGATCAGTTATGATAACATTTTGCACAGCAGTTATGTCTGGGGAAGAAACAACCACAAGTGCTCACTACTTTGTGACACTCAGACATGAGTAATGTTTTTTGAATTTTTTTTCGGGTACTGAAATTGTTTATTTTACAATCTATTGCAAGTAAAACATTATCAGTGTCTGGTTTGATTTTGTAATGTCAGGTTGTTGCAAAGACTGCATTATATTGCACTGGTGGCTGGGCTATTATTTTTTATTGTCTTTGACTGGATTTGTCTAACATAAGTAAAACTGCCAACGCTATAAAAAACAACCTGGAAGACTGACCAAGAAGTGTATAAAACAGTACCACTGAGACATTGAGGCTGCCAGTTTTCAGCAGCAGGAGAGAACTGTGTGATATGAGCACTGTGGTGCCTTAAAATGCTCTTAAAAACTTCAATGAAGAAGAAAAAATGACTTCTGAGTGGCTTTCTGACTGTGTATGTGTGTGTGCTCACCACTGTGAGGTGTGGATGCAGCAGTCGGGTGGCTCCACTCGCTCCAGATGCCAGCCTTGCGAGAGCCGTAGATGCCCACAGGATTACAGCGAACCTGGAGAAAACACAGCATTAGAAACTCTGAAAGCTACTCTGAAGTACATAATCATACACGTTGAGACATATCCACCATACCTGGACGAAATATACCGTTCCAGGTCTCAGTCCAGCCAGTCTACAAGAGGTCTGATTCCCAACATCCTCCATCACCTACACGACAAAGCAAAGACACAAACACAAAAGAGCTGAGCGCTGGAGGTCTGACCACAGTATTAAATACCAATGGGCATAAACTAAAACACAGGACTAAATCAAGATGCAGAAAACACAACCGCAAACCATGTACAGACCCAAACATGCATGAACCTCACATTGTTTGGTGGCTGCTGATCAGCATGTTTATGAAACTATTTTAATGTAACCGTGCCTGCTGGGTAAAATCTGTTCTCTATTATTTATTACAGAGCTGGATATGCTGGGACACACACACAGCAGCGCTTACAGGTACTCATGCAAACAGCATAACTGAAGACAGGCAAATAGAGAAGAAGAAAGGCGCACATGCTGCAATTAATAATCTTGTCTAATAATCCTCACTTTCTCTCTGGCATCAGTGTATAAACACTTGTTAAAAAGGACTCAAACAAAAAACAGAACATGGAAATTACTGGCATCAAAAGGCTAATGATGTGATGTGGGGAAGCCAAACAGGCAGAAGTTACAGCTGAGCGTCTTACAGACATATTGAAGACATTAACAGCTGAGATGTATCCCTCCATTCCTCAGCATGACCTCATGATTAGGGCTGGTTCAGAGGGAAATGGTGCTTTGTTTTCACCATCAGCCCTTAAAACCACTCTGAGTTGAGTCTCCAGCTCTCCTCCTTCAAAACCATATCATCCCTCCTCCGCCTCTCTCCACTCCCCGCCTTTTCTTTTTCCACTTTGCGAGTGAAGACTTGCTTATATTACATCGGTGTAATTCCCCCTTAATTACAGGAGAATCTTCACTCTTACCCAGAGGAAAATGATTTCTGGGAAGCACCATCTGCACGTCTTAAGGTTTTACACTGTGTTTTTCATTCATTAAAGGCTCGTGCAGAGGTACACATACAGTGGCTTTGGGCTTTAGCTTCTAGATTTATGACTAATGAAAATTTCTGACCTGCCCAACTATTAACTCATCTGGCAGAGGAGGCCTCAATCAGGCTACATCAGAGGTGATTACAGCACAAGGATAAGAAGCAGCTGGGACAGTGCTGCAGTTACACAGAAAGAGACAAAGAGAACAGATTTACATCCTTATAACTATGGATCCTTGTCCTCTACCTTCCAGTCTTGGCTGTCCTCCAGCCTGTAGCGGATTTGGTATTTGGCTTGAAACAGGAAGTCTTTGAGAGCGGGCGGGGCCTCCCAGCGAACACTCAGCTGGTCCTCCAATTGCCCAACACGACTGACGGTCACACCTGATGGAGGGTCTGTGGTAACTGGAGAAGGAGGAAGAGCACCAGGTCATTAAGTATCACATCTAGAACTGACATAATGAAAAAAAAAGTCAAAAATGAACTGGCTCCAAATTTTCAGGTAAAAATATTTGCCAGTTTATGTCAAATGTCCTAGTATATTTAATATATTAGGTCTTGTAGTGCTGGTTCAGCAGGTGGAAACTGCTTCAACATCTGCACCCCAAAAATCTCCTCTGCTGTACTGAGGGTAGTGAGTGCTGATCAGTGGCATGCCACATGATGTTTATCCTTTACTTGATAGTGACATGCACACAGGAAGTGCAAGAAGAAAGAAACAGTCCTTGGTCAGAATCAAAGCATGGATGTAATGGCTACATTTTCTGTGTCTTAACCAACAGTTAATAGTTGTTCCTGAGAGATTTTGGGACTCATTCTTTTGATTCCCTGCTGTAAGCTGCTGAATTAAAACATTAACATTGCAAACATTTTTGTTTTAAAAAAGCTTATTACAACAACAAAACTCTTCGCTTATGGCCTTTTTTCTACCTCCTTATGTTTATGCGATCAAGAAATCCATTCAGTTTCAATTTTAAGCAGTAGGAGTGATGTCTTTATGTGTAACAACACATTGAAAGATTGCTGTGTTGCTGGAGGTTTGAGGTCTCTAGGTGCCTTTTAGTTTTGAAGAGTTGACTTGTGTGAGCTGGAAGAGGCTTGTTCATCTGACAACAATTATCTTTTCGGCAAACAAACATGTGGTGACTGAGAATTATTTTAACTTTACTCGTTTTGAGGCTATTGAGATCATTTCAGTATCTACTTCAGTTCTTTTTTTTTTCAGAACGTCATCATTGAATAGTTAGTAAATAAACAAGCTGACCAGAGGGAAAAAGAAGAAGAAGAAGATGGGAAAGATTCAGTGCAGGAATAAGTGGGAGTTGACACAAGAGGTTTTTTGCTGTTGGCCAAGACCTTTAAAAGTAAACATAATAGTAAAATGAGAATATTAAAAATGTATATATGGCTAAACATCTTAGTATAGTGGCGATGCTAAATGCTCAATGCAATGTTAGCCAATGACATCTGCAACCAGATGGAAAAAATAGGTTATGATAAAGTACATTATAAGAAATGTATCTGTTAAGTTACAGTACAGTAAGCTTTGTCAGCTGTTACTATATATAATATTTTTACAGTACAGTCCTGTATAGAATATAAGCTTCACTGCTTTTTGGATGTCATTATATTTTTATACTATGTGCTACTCCTACAATCTCCATAAACAGTTTATTACTGTAAAATATAACTGCATGTCCTCGCCCATGTACACTATGGACATAAGTACTGAAAGATTAAGAGCTGTGGCCCATTACTTTTGTCCATAGAGTGTACCTTGAATTCAGTTTATTGCTTTTGTTTTTGTTTTTTCCTGTCTTGTCTGTCCACAGTTACAGGAATGGCTTATTGGTGTATTCAAGACTTTCACAAACAACCTGAAGGCATCAGAATTTACAATATTTATCTGTATTCACAAAAAATTAATTAATTCCTTGCCCTGTGTTAAACCTCTGGAAAAGAGGTTTCCTGTTTCCTTACCCTGTGATTGGTAGACGTGTGGCAAACAGCAGGGCTTGAAGACTCAAGGCTTTAGAATAACAGAATATATATTTTTGTTAAAGATGCTGGAATTGAGCATAATTTAAAGTCATGACAGTAGACTATTGTTAATTTAGAAAGCCTAGATAATCTGCTATTTGCGGAATTGATGGAAAAAGAAAAAAAAAAACTCTTTTTAACATCAATTAAATAAAAAAAGAAAAAGAAAATCATCCTAGTATTTATTAACAGACAATACATACTGGGACAATAATAGCTCAGAAAAATGTTCTGAAAATTGTTGGAAGATTTTTTTTAAATATAAAAGTAATACATAGTAATGGTATTGTTCTCAGTTAACAGCAAATGTGTTACCCTAAGTATTATATGCATTTGGCAATAAAAGTCAATGAAACATGACAAATTACAGATGAATCATTGTTAACATATGTCTTTCCTCAACACGTCATCATTTCAGAATCAGAGAGCAATACAAGTTTCCTCTAGCCTCTCTGTTCTGAGGATTCCCTGTGACTAAGGAATGCAGGGAAAACTGTAGGTGTTTCCGCCTCGCCTTCATAACTGATTGGACATGACCGTAGACTCCAGTGAGTCACGGCAGCTCGACGCAGGTGTGGTTGGTTGCTGTGTTTTATGACACGCTGCTGCTGTTGTGGTAACTGCTTGAATGAAAAAGTAAGGCCAGTGCAGAAACCTCCCACTCTGTCTGCCTCTGTCTCTATACTGTTACCAGGACCTGCCCAGCCCTCAGGGTGTGTAAACAGGTGTGTGCGTGCATACATTAGGAAGAAGAAAGGGATTACAGCTTGATGGACACTTGTTTCCCTGCCAATGACGTGTTCACCTCTGAAACTCCATATGGTCTTGATCCAGCAGACTGTTATGAACATGCCAGGAGTGAACCAGGTGAAGAGTTCTTAGCTAATCAGGTTGTATTATTTCCGGTCCAAGTGCTAAAGCCTCAAAGCCCAAACTTTTCAGGCCTTGGGGGTCTACAGCCGCCTCAGAGACAGGATTAGTCCCGAGGATCAGCCAGGAACATTCCTAAGCTACATAAAAGGGGGTTATAGAGGGTTTTCTGTGTGAATGTGTGTTTTTCTGTGTGTTATGTCCAGTGAACATGAGTAAAAAGAAAACAAGCTCATCAAAAGGGAGGGCGTTTCCAGTCGTCACACACCTTTGCCTGTCCAGGTGTCAGCATGCATGTGCTGAGTGTAAGTGAGTGTTGAGGATAATGATGCATGCTCCGTTGGCTTAAATCACACTACGCTAGGCAATGGAGTACATAACAAAGCTTTAAAAGGAATTTCCACTCAGTTTCTATCAGTGTGCAGTTAGATCAGTGCTTGTGAACAACCTTCTCTAAAAGGCAGAATTCATAGAACTCAAGCCAATGACCTGTCTGTGGAAATAAAAGTTGTTTAGATCAGAGGAACTGACTTGGGGGCCACAAGATAAATCAAAAGAGAGTCATGAGATGATGAACCTGGCAAGGAATCACTGGCTTAGTCTCACTGAGTAGCTTTAACATTATTTAATAATTTGTTTTCCCAAACCATCTGTCAGTATCACATATACTGTAGAGTGTATATATTGGATCAGCTAAACTGAGTATATTGTATATGACATTTGCATCTTAAGAAATGCCTTAAGAAAAACATAAAGAAGCCAAGATAGTAATCAATTAGAATACATTTTTTTTACCTTTCTTTTGGATTACAAGGCTGATAGCACTCTCATATTCCTTAAATCAGTGTGAAGCAACAGAGACTTTTAGCTTAGTTTAAAATAAGACTAGAAACAGACAAATCCATTAGGTACCCTGGCTTTGTGCAGACTTGAAGTAACTGCTGCTGGCTAAGAAAAGCTCTGGCAAATAACCTCCTGTAAAACCACAAATTGGTGTTGTTACATTATGTTTTTGTATGGATTAAACAAATGCGATGCAAAACACATTAATGCATTTTAGTGATGCTTGAAGGTATGTTTCAGATTTAGCACTCTTAATAATAAGCTAAGCTAGTTGCACAGAAAAGTGGAGGCGGTATTGATAGTTTCATTTCACTCTAAGAAAGAAAATAGCTGTTTTTTTTTTCTAACTGTGGGATTATGATTTTAAACCAGCTTGGATTAAAAAGTCAAATTAGCTGTGCTAGAATTGGCTAAGGTAAGCTATCTTTGGAAGATCTAACGTAGATTTTCTCAAGATATTTGAAGCTCTTCTTTCTTGTTGTTGTTCTAATTGTAAAAATGACAGGGTTTACTCTTCAATGTCAACCCAGTGGTTGAACCTCAGGCAGATTGGATGAAGGATCTCAGGTAGACATAGCCAGAGGCCTCATTGATACCGAGATCAAGGCTCTCAGAGCAGCAGATGAAGCACAAAGGTCAAAGCTAACTTCTTTTCACACTCACCCACGTCTAGGATGTCAAGGGTGATGACATCAGAGGTAGCCCAGCCTAGCTGGTTTGAGGCCTCCACCCAGATCTCGTAGGGTGTGAAGAGGTGCAGGTCCTGGGTGATGCTGCAGGAGTACGGCTGTGTATGAGTGTAATCTGCACACTCTTTCTCTGTACCATACCATCTGAAAGGAAAACAACAAATACTGAAACAACTCCACGTAGTATTCAATAATAATCCTTCTAATACACAATTTATTCCATAACGTGGTACAAGTTCATTTATCTAGCACTAGCATTTCTATTAAGTCTTTACACCAATTGAAATTTAATACAAAGTACCTGTAGGTACTACATATCAACTTATTTTCTTTTTGGTGTTTTAAAACTGCTGATTATTATTATTTTATTTAAAAATATATATTTTATATTATTATTTTATTTTAAATTATCAACGGAGCTTATACCACATATGAAAATCATTTTTAAATGTTTTGTTTCCATATTCAACAATCTTCTCATGACACTCAAAAGCTTTGTATTATTGAATGGCTTTCACCCTGTGTTATTTTTCTTGAAGATAAAGTCAGTGGTATTTGGATTTGTTTCTACCTCCACTTAGACCTCTTTCATGGGATTTTCTGAGGAATGTCAGTATTATAAAAGAAAATCTTATGAATTATGCTGATTTTAACTGGAAACATTTGCAGTGGGTTTACTCATTTGAAGCCTTGGCTGCGTTTTCATGTTTTGTTTTGTTTTTCACTTCATCCATTAAGTTAGGCTACTGAGAAATGTTATTAACTGGCCTGAAGCCCTCCTTGCCAACTGGACAGTCATAGCATAACAACAATAAGTAAGCATGAAAGGTTTGCTTAATAATCCAGGTAAGGAAATCCCAGAAAGTTGATTCTGTTCATCTGGATGCAATGTTTTCAGTGGGAGAAATCTTTCATCACTCATCCAAGTGAATTCTTCAATCTGCATCCAGATGAAAAGAATCAACTTTCTGGGTTATGCATAGAAGGCATTTTTTTCCCAGCCTGTTGACATGGTGTTAATAGGTATGCTGTAAGACCAACTGTACGACTACTCGAAGATTAAAAAAAAACATGTGTAAAGACTGAATTAAACAGTGCATTTATCTGCTCTGTCCTGTCCTACGCTACAAGCCTTTGCATGTCTTTCTTACTGGCTTCAGTTGTTCTCACACATGAATTTCAGACAATGTTGGAAGAATCAGTTGTCGTGAAAGTCTTTCTACTGTAAAATGGAGTATGGGTAGAAATGTACAGTCCTACAAGCCTGCTGGTCTCTGCTTTTGCTGTGTGTTAAAGGTGAAGATTTGGCTGCCTTGTTCAGGTTGGCGTACACTTTATATGAGCAAAACTCTGGTTTGGGGTGTTGCTGTTGTTGCTCTGTGTTAGCATTATACATTATAAATAGAGGTCTGATGGGAGGTTTGCAGTGGTGGATTCTTGTTTTTGCAGTTTTACGGACAAATGTAAGATCATTACAGTAACACTGCTCAGGACATTGTCCAAAGCTGGCCATTCTCACATATAACATGCAAGCAGAGATTATCTGCCTCAGATGTGTTCTTACTAATGGAAATACTCCCCTTTGGTTTAGGAAAATGGGTGTCGGCTGTCTAGAGTGACACATGATAGCCACCAGCTAACTATTCTCACATGGGTTCATTTGGACACTACACAAACTGTGTATTAGGGAGCTGGCAGGATAAAGTGTGCTTAATGTTCAGTCTGAATGATTCAGATGTTTGCATTCTCATGCAAAGCTGCATGTGGGTAGGTAGTGTCTAGATAGTAGCGTCTAGAAAAGTACCATTCTGTATTCAAAAAAGTAATTGATTTATATCATTTAAAAAGCTGATGACAACAGTGAATTGAGCCACTGTTAATAGAAGCTGCAGTGTGTGTGTGTGTGTGTGTGTATACCTAAGTTTATACTTGAGCTTGTACTGCGTGCTGATATTAGTCTCTCCTTTTCCTCCTGGAGCCCAGCTACAAGTAAGGTCTTTGGTGTTCCTCGACCAACAGGTCAGATTGACCGGCTTCACTGGAGGCACTGGGGCAGGATGGGGTGAAGATGGAAAGAGAGAAAGTAAGTGGGAAGAAGACAGAGGGTGGGGGAAATTGGTGAAAAGAAAAGAGAGAGAGAGGAGATGGAGAAAAAATGGTGGATGGAAAAATGGTGAGTGAGGGTACAAAGTTACCTTGAGTCATTACTTACCCACTAGTGATGTTCCTCTGAAATAGCTGTTGGGTTGTTTTTTTTTCATTACTTGTGTGTATGTGTGTGTTCATCTCTCAGAACACAAGGTGCTCAGTTCTAGTGTCACACAGAGATTAAGATCTTGATGATTGCATCTATCTGTGTGTGTGGTTACGTTTTTGCTTTTCCTCAAAAGTAATTACAAAAGAAAAGAGAAACAGAGACAACAAATTTAATGTCTGACTTTTTACCCTCTCCTTATTGCTTCAAATAGCTGTTTGGCATGTAAAAGATATAAAGGATATCTCCATGGCTCTTATTTGTAGTTCTAGTAACCATTCTCATCATTATTAATAACAGTAATATAATTTTTTAAACTTATTCTAATGAAAAAAAGAGCAGAGTAAAACAAGGAATGAGCGCTCATCACAGTTTAAAGATTAAAATAATGCAGAACATTAATACCTACACCAAGTATAGTGATTTGTATCATTTGGCTTCTTCACCCATCTGATCATTAGAGTGTTTGTGTCAGGTTCGGTCAGACATTTTTTAGCAATGTCTGTGTGTTCTCAAACAAGTATTTTGGAGAATACAAATAAAACAGAACTGATAAGACATATAGGCCAAAACTATAATCATAAAAATCATTAAAAAAACACAATTATATAATAATTATATTGTATAAGCTACACTCACTGGATACTTTATTAGGTACACCTTGCTAGTACAGGGTTGGTCCTCCTTTTACCGTCATAATTTCCTTAATTCTTCATGGCACAGATTCAATAAAGTGCTGGAAACATTCCTCAAAGATTTTGGTCCCTATGGACATGATAACATCACACAGTTGCTGCACATCCATGATGTGAATCTCTCATTCCACCACATCCCAAAGGTGCTCTATTGGATTGAGATCTGGTGACTGTGGAGGTCATGTGAGTACAGTGAACTCACTGTCATGTTCAAAAAATCAGTTTGAGATGATTTGAGCTTTGTGAAATGATGCATTATCCTGCTGGAAGCAGCCATGAGAAGATGGGTACACTGTGGTCATAAAGGGATGGATGTGGTCAGCAACTATACTTAGGTAGGCTGTAGTGTTTAGATAATGCTCAGTTGGTACTGAGGGATCCAGAGTATTCCAAGAAAATATCCCCCACACCATTACACCACCACACCAGCAGACTGAACCGTTGATACAAAGCAAGATGGATCCATGCTTTCATGTTCTGACTCCACCATCTGAATCTTGCAGCAGAAACTCATCAGACCAGACAACATTTTTCCAATCTTTTATGTCCACTTTTGGTGAGCCCGTGTGAACTGTAGTTTCAAATTCCTGTTCTTAGCTGACAGGAGTGGCACCTGGTGTGGTCTTCTGCTGCTGCAGCCCATCTGCTTCAAGGTTTGACGTGTTGTGTGTTCCAAGATGCTCTTTTGCATACCTTTGTTGTAATGAGTGGTTATTTGAGTTACAGTAGGATTCCTATTAGCACAAAGCAGTCTGGCCATTCTCCTCCGACATTAGAGGCATTTTCACACACAGAACTGCCACAGTCTCTCTTTTTCAGACCATTCTCTTTAAACACTAGAGATGGTTGTTGTAGATCAGCAGTTTCTGAAATAATCAGACCAGCCCATCTGGCAACAACAACCATCCCACGTTCAAAGTCACTAAAATCATCTTTCTTCCCCATTCTGATGCTCAGTTTGAACTTCAGCAAGTTGTCTTGACCATGTCTACATGCCTAAATACAATGAGTTGCTGCCATGTGATTGGCTGATTAAATATTTATGTTAAAGATAAGCTGAACAGGTGTACCTAGCAAAGTTGCCTGTGAGTGTATTTCTTCGCCACGACCAGCATCTGGCAGTTCCCTGCCAAACTAACAGAGATGGCAAAGCTAAGTCTTAGAGGTATTTAAGCTAAGAGACTACTTAACTGTCACTATTTATATCCTTATCTGTATCCAGGCTAGAAAAATAAGCATATGTCTCATAGTTTTATACTGTATTTTAGAGGTAAGGATTCTCTATAGAGCAAAACAGGACTAAGTTATATTAGCTTTGTCATAAACCCCAGATTAACAAGTTCTATAAAGTTGACTTTAGCAATAAAAAAATGTAAACGCTACGTCTCAAAACTGTAGAAGTACAAACATGTGTGTGTGTGTAAAATGTCAGGCCCATACTTTATGAGTGATAGTACGAGCAATGGACCACACAGGTGGTTAAAGCGTCGGGCAATGACACACTCACTGAGGTCTCTCGCTGGGCCTGAAGGCAGGAACACTAAACATAAAATACAGCTACAACTGTACAGGGACACTTAAAAATCTGCCCACTACTTCCTTGCTGTTTCCCTTTATTCCCATTTCCTTTTCATTCCTTTCTCTTTGGTGTATTGCTCCTCTAATTCCTTGCCTGCACTTACACATTTATGTAACATTTCCTCATAGCGAAGCAGAGAGGCAAATACAATCATCAGAGAAATAAGATAAATTTAAAGGTATACATTTTATACTTCAACTTACTGCCAACATAGAGACAGGAGCCAGCCAGTATGTGTCCCTTGTGATTATGACAGACAAGGTTGTCACCAGATGTTTGCTTGGAGGCATTGAGTCCTGCCAGCGTCACACTGAGGTTAGTCGGACTAAGCACTCTGTAGAGGGAGCTGGGCAGCTGTTGACCATTCAGTGTCCAGAACAGAGAGCTGGCGTGTACGCCAAGGTCGGGGTGGACCCAGCAGCTGGCTGTCAGGTTAGACCCAATGCGAAGTACAGGGTCCTGAGGGTAGATGATTGCTACATCTGGAGGAGGGTGGGAGGACATGGATATTAGAGGGAGTGGTTTTAAAGTTTAGGCTCATTATTAAAAAAGTTACTGCCTGTGTTCAGGGGGCACTCCAGATGTACTAAAGTGTGAATGAAGACAAAACATCCAATTATCTGCTGAAACCTTTATTAAACTTTATCAAAACCTCCTTTATGCCCTGCCACGCTTTCATTTTTGTAGCCTAGTGTCATCTCTCTCTGCCCCTCAAGCTTCTGATAATGCTATGGTATTTTTCAGCTGGATAATGTTCTATTCCAAATTCCTGTTCCCTACTTTCCAGAACCATTGTGTCCTGCACCGTGCTCTCAGGTTTAGTGTTTCTTGGCTCCTGTGGAGCTTAGTTAGCAGGGCAGTGCTCATCTTGTAAGCTGAAGGCATGCTGTTTCTGGTCATAACATGGACATGTCCTAACATATTAGTCTGGTGTGTTTTTATCAGCTTGAGACACTGCTCTGGTTCTTTCATTGGGAATCCGTTTCCAGCCTGTAGACCCTTACACATAGATGGGCTCTGAGTCATTTAGCAGTGTGGGGTCGTACTCATCAATTTCATCGGCAGCTAAACTCGTCTTGCTGCAATGTGGATCTGAGGGGCTTCCAGGTATTTTAGCTGAATCCTTGGCAATTTTATTTCAAGGCTCCACTCCAACATCTTCCTGAGGCTCTCACTACAAAGCCCCACTGTACATCCTACATGGCTTGTTTTGCCCTCATTTAAACCCCTAACAGAACGCTACAGCAGTAATAGTGCCACAGTCAATATATGTTTGATGCCATGCCTGTGCAAGTTTTTAAACTCTGTACTCACTAAGCTCATGAGCACAGGATTTCAAGGGTGGCAAAGATAGGTTTCAGCATTTATGGAATGCAATGGGTGAGCTTGAATCCAATTAGAGTGAGCAATGAGACCACTGAAGCACACACAAGTCCATATGGAGTCTCATCAGTGGCCTAGTTAGACACTCCCATGGTTGTAGCTTGGTTGATTTTGCATGCCTGTCTCAGCATATGCATTCATGTTTGGCCACCACATGTAGCTGCGGGCCAATGTCTTCATTCTTGAAACCCCTGAATTGGCCTCATGAAGTTGTACTTGTGCTGGAATTATCAAAAGGCTTTCCCACAGTACGAAGCCCTCTTCCACACCTCTTCTACCCTCAATTTATGTTGTTGTCTTACATACCACTGTATGTTAGTGTCACTTATAACCTCTATACAGCACTTCATCACAGTCAGTCCAGTCCCGTGTCTGTTTCACCTGTAAAGGTTTGCTGGGCCTGGCTTGCAGTGGCTTGCTGAGTTGCCAAATTTGAGCCCTGCTTATATTCCATGATGTAAACATAGGCTGCCCATCTTTGGATTTTGGTTGCTGCGAGTTGTGCGATGCCCTGTTTTCTTCCAAAGGTCCCACCAGCTAATTATGCTATGTTACTGTTGCCTAGTGTTTTGGCAATTAGATATTCATTTTTTTGTTCTTGTTGTATGTATAAGTTAAAAACGATGGCCAAAGCCCAAAAAGTTGAATCTGTTCATCTGGACGTAGCGTTTTTTTAGTGGGAGAAACGTTTCGTCACCTTCTGGTAACTTCTTCAGTCTCAGCTGACTGCAGGCTTCCCCAACCTTATAAACAGTACATTGCATAATGAC
>VUQS01028798.1:24462-36314 GCA_015108495.1 Heterochromis multidens | reverse complement strand
GTCTTCATGTTTGTTCTCTCCCGGTCCAGTCTAGTTATACATTTGTAGTCCTGGTCCCTGTGTTCCCTTTCTCTAGCTCTCTCCCTGTGTCTCCCCCTCTTAGTCACGTCTCCGTGTTACTTTCCCTGCGTCAAGTTCACGTGTCCTAGTCTGTGTCTTGGTGTGTGTTTATCACTTCCTGTTTTACTTTGATAATCCCTTGTGTCTTATGTGTTATGTTCAGATTTACTTCCTCTGTCTCGTTACGCTATGATTTTGCTCACCTGTGTTCCCTAGTGTTCTCAGTCTCCCTGATTTCCTCATGTGTATTTAAGCCCTCAGTTTTCCTTTGTTCCTTGTCTTGTCGTCGTCAGATTATCCCGCTGTGTACTCTATGTTTCCTTGTGCCATGTTTAAGCTTAATGCTAGTTCCAAGTCCATGTTTTCCATGCCAGGTGTTTTGTATTTAGTTTGTAGTTCGCAGCAATAAAAGCTGTTATCTAAGTTAAGTCTCTGCAGTCCTGCATTTGGGTCCTCACTCTCTACAACCACACAGCCATGCCTGACACTATTAGGTGTTCCTTGTTTATATAAACTGAGAGTTACTCATTCTGGCTGTCATGTGTCTTTATGGAAGCTGCTTTATAAGGGTTGACTACTGCAAATATAATTGCAACATTTCTCAATCTTCCTCTCATTTTACCATGTGTTGCTTTGGTTTACTTTTGTCCCTTTGGGTGTACTTTTTTTTTTGTTTATCAAAACAATTTCAACTGACATGTTGCCTCTATTTTAACTAAGCCAGGATGGCCTCAGGTACAGCCAGACAAATGCATCCAAATATGTTCAAAAAAAGCTTACATCAGCCTGAAAGCTGCCCATGTGGATACTGTCATAGGGAGAAAAAAAAAGAAAAAAGTGATTGATGCCCAAGTAATCCTTCCATTATTCTGCCTAATATTGTTGCAAACATAAATAACTGTATACTTTTGCAATTGCCTATGTTCAACACTCAAGATGACTGACTTGTTCCTCCATGTATTATTATTGTATACTCCATGTGCTGACATGTTGCAAACATTAATAACAAATAGCTGTAATTATGAAGCTGAAGCCTTGAATAGAACCTTAACATGGATCACATGCATGTAATAGTTTTTGTGAATAATTAATCTGGTGGGGTGCACTCCCCAGAATAATAAATAATAACAGTTCATCTGAAGTGCTGTTAGGGACCAGTAGTAACTGCGGCAAAGCTGAATAATTACTTACCTTCTGAAATGTCTGCAGAATCATTCAAGCGTTAGCATATTCCCCGTCTGCATGTTCTGTATACATCTATTACATATGACACACACATATACATAAACAGTAGTTAATCCTGGAACCAACTGAGTGATCTGTCTTGACTTTGTGTTGCGGGGAAAATGGAGTTTTGTGTTCTTCAGGCAGGAGTGCTCACTCACTGCTGGCCCCTGTGTCTCCCCAGGCTCAGTTTCTAACCACTGCCACAAAAACACATCAATCAACTCTCATGGCCCGACACTTAGATGGACATGGAATATTGATATGGCTTTTACAATGTGAAGCATGAATATGATCTCTGCCACCTATCAGCCTTTCTTTGCAGCTGCTTTACATATAGCCACTGAAGTACTGGTAGATGTGTGCACAGGGTATTTATTTAAAGGTAACTTATAGCTTGCACACTGAAATACAAGAGGGGCCATTTCAAGTTAGCCACAGATGGAGTGTATTCAAGGCACAGGGAGTCTCTACAGTAAAGGTTGTAATGCTAAGTGCAAATAGCTCAGATGTTACAATATCTGGAATTTGAGCAAATACTTGTTTTTCACATTTAAAAAAAAATTCTTATTAACCTGATTATAACTGGACAGGGAATTCCTTATCTAGTGGTACTGGTCAAAGTATGTCTGTCGTGTGTGCTTTGGTACTTGTACAAATGTGTGTCACTGTTCCACAATTAACTGATGAATGGAAAATCTTCCCTGCAGAGATCTTCTCATTACTTGCTGCGTGTACTTCAAGCACACCGGCCATCTCCACAACTGAAAAACAAGTGTCATTGTCATCATAAATAACCCCATTTCTCTTTTCGACCGTTATCTTTTTTCACCTGGCAGTGCTCATGCTTTCTGCCGTGCTCCATGGATAGAGATTTACTGCTTTATATATCATTTAAGAAATCATTTAAATCAGCTCCCCTTATGTTCAGGCAGAATGGTTTTGTGGATTTATTTCTCAGAATATATGCAGGAGGACAGAGATCTTGTCACACAAATATAAGCTGACTTCTGTGAATGTGTGTGAATATTTACTAGGTGGCCTTATGTTCGGGCCAATAAACCAGCATGTTGGTGTAGCTGAACTGAAGAAATCTGATGTTTTTACAAACAACAATATGTTGAAAATGGAATATATATACATTTTTTTATTAGTTGTAAAAGAAAAAATCCAATGCAATAGATATTGTAAATGCCCTTATGCCAGTAACTTAATACTAATAAAATGCTTAGAAATTAAATATAATTCAATGCAAACAAACAAAACATAAACAAATACTGTCATGAATTGTAGAATGGCTACCGCCTGTCTCACAGTGCCTTCAAAATGATTCAAAGTGTAGAACATTTCCTCCTTTGCCTGACAGCCAAAATGGATCCTGTCCAAAAATGTGGTTCCTTCCACCTCCCTAAGCAGTGAATAAGGGAGAGTTTGCAAAGTTCAAACAATGAGCTTCGGGTGATAGCACAGCAGTTAAAGAGACAAAAATGTGATATATTTTGTACATAGACAAATCCATCATATTTCTCAAGAGGGCAAGAAGATTTTTTAGGCAATACAGTCACCTGTTCTAGACATCTAGCAGTTATTTTTGTAAAATCTTAGTCTGTCTCAAAATTGTCTGGGTCTCTGTTTAGAGTAACTACCTTTTGTGAGTGTTAGTGTAGACTCAAGAAATACATTTCCCAGTATTTTTGTAATTCTGTGTATTGAAATTAGGATTTTTTTCCATTAAATGAGTGGCTAAAACATCAGTAGCATCAGTATCTGGCTGCAAGGTCATGTTTTTAGTGTTAGGGTGGATTGTGGCCTGTTGCAGCCTACGGTGGTCAAGAGGACAAAATGCCCTTTTTATCTGTTGAGATGAATTATTGCCATATCTTGTGAAAAAAAAGTGTGTGTGTATTATCAGTGGAAACAATGTTGGCTTAAGTGACATTTCTTAATGGTTGGTAAAACCAGATAAAAAATGAACAAAAATGAACAAAAATATATTGAAAAAATAAATAAATAAATAAAATACTTCTCAAACCAACACATGATGCAGCTGTTCAGTTGATGTAAAAAAAACAAGAACTGGTTGATACTAGTGGGGTCTTGTTTGTGGTCTATATTTGCTGCAAAGTGTATGGCTGTGCCTTGTGGCATCAAGTTCTACAGTGCTGATTGGTGTAGCTCTGATTCATTGACAGTATAAAACATGGACGTCACTTCCAGGTTGGAAAAATAAAACTAATACGGAAGTGCTTTAAAGTGGACATGAAACACTACACGTATAAAGGCTAATTTACACCATGGAGCCCTACTCTAAAAACCGTCATAGATTTAACTCAGTCTGTGAAGCAGGATTTAAGAAATAAGAGTTCAAAGTTAAAGTTTTTAGAGCGTGTTTAGCGCCATCTTGTGCCAGTACAGGACGTGACGTCACTGGGTTGGTTGGTTGGTTGCTGCTAATAGACTTACATTAGATTATGTTAGCTAACTAGTGACAAAATCGATAACTCAGATGAAAACAAGGACACTAAAACTAAAAAGCGGTGTAAGAGGGTCACTTTTGTACTGCCTCTGGCTGCAACAATGAGTTTTATGTTAAAAAACCGAGGATATACTGTCCACTTTCACTCTCTGTCTCTTTAGCAGTAAGTGGTTCTTTGTTGTTTAGCTAGCTGAACTGAAATAGGAAAATCCACCTGTTTTATGGCAAATCTATGACGATTTTTGAGAGTAGGGCTCCATGGTGTAAATTAACCTTTGTACATGTAGTGTTTCATGTCCACTTTAAACCTGCATTCTATCTGAAGGCCACCAGATGGCGATGGTTGTGGTCGCAAAATCACTTCTGGTCCTATAGAAGTCTATGGGAAAATGGCTTTCTCTACTGTTGACCTCTGTGAACACTTTCCTGATGAGTTAATGGGCTCAGTCATTTTGGGTAATGTTGAATAAAAAAATTAAGCCTGTTTTTTAAATCTTGGTCATACTATGTTTCAACATGGATCTGTGGCATTAAACCACACACTCATTGGTTAATGACTTGTAATTGACAAGTCTTTAGCCAATGAGCATGCGGTTTCACACTCAGACCCACCCCTCCTTGTCACATCTGTTTTTGTGGTTTTTTTTGCAACCAAGACCGCGACGATGTAAATGCTTACCTTACCTTGTACCTTCAAAACAGGACTTCACAAACCAGTGGGTGACGTCATGTTAGCTCCGTACATCTTTAATACTGTCTATGCTCTGATTAGGAAAGTTAACATGAAATTTAATGCGACACATTTACTGATGTGAGTATTTACCGTGAGCATATGGTGTAGGGAGTATTGGTATATTGCATCGTTTGTATTGCTGACATTTTACATTTTACTGAGGTGAACTTGTTCAACCAAGGACAGTAAATAAGGAAATTTTCTGCTTTCGAGCAGTCATGGCTGATAGAGTGAGACAATCTGTGTCCTCGCTTGTTCTGAAAACGGGGGGTGATACTAAGGAAAGAAAGATGATGGGAGATGAAGGGATGGAGACAGTAAAGGCCTGCCCAACTGTTGGTGGTCACAGCCCAGTGCACACATCCCCCTGGTTTCCTTTGGGCTTGACCTATGCATGAGCTCTATCACTCAAAGTATGAATATCCCTAGACAAACACACAAACAACACGTTCAGTCACGAGTGCACACAAATTTTCCTGTCCTGCAAATGCAGACAGGTGTGCAGACACAGTCAACAAGATTTTAACACAGCTCTTTCATGCACACATGCAAGGCTGCCACCTGGGAAGCACATTTGACAGACACATCCGGTAAGTTAGTTGTGGCGCAGGTGCTCCCTGCTGCTAAAGCTGTAAAAATCCTTGCATGTTCCCACATAATCACCTCTTCTCTTTCTCCGACCAGTCAAACCAGTGTGTGTTCATATTGACAGAGTTTAATTTTAGCTACATCAATGCACAATTTTCAGTTGCTGTTACAGCTATAGCCACAAATAACTGTTGCTGTTCATGCAAGTAGAATTGGACATCAGAGAGAATGCATGAGATGCCGATGTGGCCCGTACCTTTGACAGCAGAAATTAATGACAAAGACCTTTCTTCAGAATTTATTAGCTTAACAATCCCTGGATTAAAGTCAAAGTCAAGAGCTTAAATATGAAACATTACATCTGGAAACTTATATGCAGGTATCTAGATTGCAGTGTGGTGCAGAATCAAGGTGTTTTTCTTATTATCTTCAACTACTAGAAGTAATCTAAAGATTTTTGACTTAGAACATATAACTAACTTGGCCTGGTATCTCTATGAGGGTCACAAAAAGGTCTAATATCTAACATTATACTAAATGTGAAGAATAAATATCTCCATATACAGAAGAGTGATTCTTGCCCTGTAGCACTGCACATTATTGCTGATGTGTTACCAGTTGCAGTGCAAGACAGATTGGCCTGGCAAGACAATGTCTCACCACATGATCAATATCTATCTCTGTCTCCCTGTAAAATGAAAGAAAAAAAAGACAATCTTCTGCTAATGTATCTCCTTTATTACTCGTATTTATCACCAAGTGAGATGAGAAAGAAAAGGAGGGCGGGTGGCAACAGCCTGGCGTGTTGAATATGAACATAGTGAGTCACACATAACAGCCTGTGAGCTACAAACAGGGCAACCAAGCTATCTCCTACCATATGTGGAAGTGTGGTTCTCTATGAATATGATAAAACAGACCAGATTTTCATCCTCAGTCATGTATCTGCATTGTGATTCCTGCTTTAGGAGTTTTGCGTTCCCCTGCAGCCTTTCTTGACTGCCGCTTTAATTTTTGATGAATCTCGTAATAGCTGGAGCAGAATATATTGAGAAAGTGGCCTTTGTGTGCAGGGCGACAGGCATGTTGGAAGGAGGGCGCCGCACCATATGTTCCAAAGTGGAGATCAAATTGGCTTTGTCTTAAACGGAGAGAAATGTGCAGGAGTCCTGGAGGGAAGAAGAAGCGAAAAGAGGGGGGAGAAAAACCCTCCTCCTCATTTCCTCATCACCTCCAACAAAGCAAGGTATTAAAGAAACACCTGTGGTTTGAGTGATGAGAAATTCAGAGCTTTCCCTCTGCTTTCTCTCACCATAGACTCCCTCATCTCCCCCTCCAATCCCACACACTCCCACTGCTGCATCCCTTGCTGGCCCGGGGCATAATCTCTTCCTCAGACAAAAAAAAAAAAACAAATGAAAAGAAGAGATGCTGACATGTAATAAAGCAGGACTGATTCTGTTTGGGGCTGAGGCTGGAGCCTGGCTTGTTTCCTGCTTTTGGGTTGCAGAATGCTAAAAGAGCTGCTGGATATTTCAACTGTAGAAAGATGAGATTACTTGCTAACAGATGCCTGGTAATGAAGTGTTGACAGGCTGGGTGAAGGGCCATGCAAAGCTACTGTAGGAGAAATGATTGAAAGAGGAGGGAAAAAATGGATGGTGAAAGGACTGATGGAGGCAAAGGGTGTGTGTATATGTGCATGTGAGTTTTTGTGAGCCCATCTTAAGCTTCTGTTCTCCAACCTCAGAACTTGCGCTACACTCCATCACCAGGGGAACAGATAGCTTTTAGCAAGCTACCCTGAGGTGGAAAAGACTGCTCAGCCTTCCTCTTTTTTGCTCTCTCCTCTTTGATCTTTCTCCTTCGAAGCATTTTGTTTTTCTTTGGTACCCCAATGACACTTCCCTTTTCCAAGGCAGGTTTGAATTTAAACAAATTTCTCTCTCTCTCTCTCTCTCTCTCTCTCTCTGCTTTTGCTGCTGCAGTGGACATAAACCTTTTCTATCCAGAGCAGTCAGTGCTGTCATTGAAACATATTACCTTTGTTTCCTACCCTCCTCACAGAGGAAGTGCTGAATTTTCAAGGCTGCAAATGAATAGTAGGGATCATTTCACGTTGGCAGTTTTTTTAAAACTTATCAGCCTTGTTTACCATTTCTATTGTTTCCCACAGCGAGCAGATCTGAGCTGGATGGCAAACATCAGAGACAAACCTGGTGGGTGATGAAATACAGGGACACACACGATGGGGAGGTGAGGAAGCAGGGCATTGCGGGGTCTAGCAAGCTGTCTGAAAGAAAAGGTGAGAGAGATATTTTTTTTCTTAATGAGAAGGGGTGGATCTACTGAAGTGGGGTGGCTGGTGGGAGATGCGGCACTGGGACTTGAAAATCAGAATCAGAATACTTTATTAATCCCAGAGGAAATTATGTGGTCACAGTTGCTCCAGGACAGTGAGAACAGTAATTAACAAGTTTAAATACCAATATTAAATAATACAATATATTACAAAAGTACAAAATATTACAAATGGCTCTAATAATACAAATAACTCTGATATATAAATATCCCAATATATTACACAAAATTGAATATAGATAAGTTGAATTGAGGTGCCACTCTTATCATACTGCCTTTAAAAGAGAGAGGGCACACTATTAGTACCCTGGACTGGCACAGTTGACAAAGAGCAGCCACTTTTTAACTCTCCACCTACCTGCCTAGATTGCTCACACTCTCATCTTACATACAAACAGGAGGCTCATCACTCACCAGAAGGTCAGTTCCAACACAGTCTCCCTCTGCTTCCTTTGTTCTTGGGAAATGAGCACCTAAGATCTTCTGCCTCCTCCTTTGTTAGTGAACAAATGTACCAAGAAACAGCCATTTCTGTGAGCAGGCATTGCCTCCTACTGCTCCAGATTACAGCTCATTAGCAATAGCGGCAGAGAGACATCCCACACCATGGCTCCCCTCTGATTCCCTCATTGTTTCCTATGATTCTGAAGCGGTATGCCACAGTGACAAAAATGGTGGAAGTTGTGAGGCTTATGGGGTTGGATAGAAGACAAAGACAACAGCGAGGCACTTCACAGTTTGTCAGCTCCTGATGTGAAGAAGTATTTGAGGGAATGAAATGACACAGGGTAAGAAATATAATGGGGGGATTCATTTCATGAATGACAAAATGACCCTCAGGTAGCTGTCAAAGCCAGGAAAATGCTGGGAGTTATGAGGAGGTTGTTTGGGGTTATGTACATGGTCAAAAAGTTGAATAGGCTACAGCCTGTTGGCTCCTTTGGCAGTTCAGCTCTTGTGCATCTGCTTTAGTCTGTCTTTGTCTTTTGTTTGCAAGAATAAAACACGTTAAGAGCGCTTCTCTCAAACTGTCAGCTGTGCCAGGCAGTGCGTGGTAATTGCCATTGAAGGGCTTTGTGTTTCTGCACATTCACATTCATTATCTGTTTTCCTCTTCCTTCCTGTTTCACAAAACTAGTGGAACTTGAGCACATCCCTCGAATGTTCCAGTCTATCCTTGGAAAAGTTTTTGGCAAAGTTGCAAAAGAAAGCAGATGCCAGATGTGCATGCCATATGTTGAGGGTCTTAAATTAAGCCCCTTTCACTCTTTTTGTTTTTGTTGTTTCTTGATTAAAAACAAAACAAAAAAACAAAACAAAAAAACCCAATATGTGTAAAGTCGTGTAAAAGTTCCTATCAATTAGGTCAAAATAATTAACTAGAAATGAACTTAAATGTAGTTGGTCTAGAAAGTACTGCATGAAATGATTCAGGCATTTTCTATTGTAGTTCAGTGTTAATTCAATCCACTCAATCATGGTAAAGAAAAATCCTCAAAATTATCAGTGAAACATTTCTAACACTGGTTTGTTTTATACTGCAGAAAAGTAAAGTGATACATCAGAGGCTGAAACTTTTAAGATTCAAAACAAGATTATGGTGAGTGAGAATCAAACACTCAGATTGGGTTCATTTTACATCTACTACCTGTCCTCAGAGGAGTAGGCCTGAATCTATGCACAGTTGGATGATTTACATCCCTTCTATCCACTGTGGCCCCTTCAGACTGAATAAGCCAGGATGATAACAGTCTTGTAGGCAGTGGGGAATAATAAAAAAATAACAAAAACCCACCCACAAACACAACTTCAAACAACACTGCCTGAAGCTCATCTGCTTCCACAATCCGTATTCGACTTCTGACCCTATATTCAGAGGTCATTTTGGGTCATTTCAGAGGAGGAACATCTGACAGACCCTCCACCAAAATCTGGAACATAAAGCATGTGACGCATAATTACTAAGATGCTGAGATTCAGTGTCTTCGGGCATCAAACCCAACTAAGCATTAATTACATTATACAGACTGTCTTGTCAGTACATCTGGCTGCCTTTCAAATGTACTGCAGGCTTCTTTCTTTACAAAGTAGATTGTAGTACTTTGATCATATATAAATTTATATAAAAGTACAGAAAGAGATGGATAATGAGCATTTTAATTCTGGTGGTGAAAAGCACAAATAAAATTTTAAATGTGTGACTTCAATTTCTGTGTGTCCACAGAGAGCCAGGGATATGAAATATTCTGCTTGTGTCTCTGCTCTGTGGGTCACATTCATCTGTTAAAGGATGAATTATTTTTTTTCTCCTTCCTCTCTTTTGTTTGGGTCTCCACTCAGGATAGGCTGACCACTATTACAGCATACAGTCACAGCTCAGTTGACCCCGAAAGAGCAAGCTTCACCTCAGTATGGCTTTGAGGTCAACCCATTTTCGACCTGAGCTCTACAGCCTGCCTAATGCTGCGCTCATGAACCAAAACAATTCCACTTAATTCGTTTCTTTTATAGTTGAAAAAACTTGTGCAGTTACAGTCAGTGCATGGTCGGATAATAAAAATCTGAACAGAAGACCTTCAACAAGATCAAGGGAACTTCAGTCAAGAAGCTTTCAATGGCAGACGTTCACTCTATCACATTTTTATTTTCTTGACTGGTAATCCTGTTTAAAAGTGTATTGGGCATATAGCTGCTCAGAGCCCTACCCCAGTTCCATCCATGACATCCTGCAGCCTGCACTGTGTGCCAGCATGCCGGGGGGGACTCACTCGGTCACAATCTCGACATCTCCCATCTAAACAATGCTGTCGTCATTTGTCAAACCCCCTATCTGTCTTTTCTCCCTGCATGTGCAGGAGGAGCAGAGTGGGACTGATGCTGAGGTGTGATAGGTCCCTGTCATGGCCCATGCATTTGGGTGCACACACGTAGCCACGCGCACAACTTGTGTGGTTGATGGAGATGGATGCCCTGTGCATTTGAGCATTCAGAGAGAGTGAGTGTGTGTGACAGACAGTCAATCAGCCTGTGATGAGAGGTAATCGCACAGTGGACAGATCAATTAGTTATTTTCTCAGGAGGCAAACAGAAGAAAAACACCACTGTTCTCCAGGTAAATGATTTGCATTTCACTGCTCTTTCATCTCTCTCATCCTTCTTGTATATTTATCTTTCTGTTTTCTCTCAACTCCCCCATTCCTCCCTTCTGTGTGTCTCCTTCACTCCCTCTCCACTCTGAATTTGGCTCTTTGGATGTTTATCTCTGCTCATTTCTCCTCCTGCCCCTCTCATAGGGAGGGAGGTGGAGATCCAGCTGATCAAGGCTGAGTAATGGTGTATGAGCTCAGCCTGTGAGCAATGAGAGCTCTGCTTGGCTGGATCATTTACACTGGGCCTTGCAGAGAACAAACATATGTATCTCAAACCCATCAGAGACACTCCAAGGCTGGACTAAGTATGATTACACACATAAATACACAACTAAACAGTAAGAACACTTTTGGACATGCTACATATTAAGTGCAAGCTTTGACCTCCTGAAGGGCAAAACTCAACTTTTCTTCTGCTTCACTTTTTGATGAGAACAAGCTAGCAACATTTGACCTTACATGAGTAAAAACTCATCCACTTCAAAAGCTCAGTTTTCTTATGTTCTCTTGTTTTTTGCTGCCCATTCAGCCAGTGTCAGCTCACATCAGCAGCTTGAATTGGTGGATTTACGGTTGCTGCATGTAGGTCATGTCTTGTTTTTTTGTTGTGTTTACTAGCTGTAGCAGCGGACATTCCCTGAGGTTGCAGAAATGTGGTACAGTCTCAGATCTTGCTGGAGATCGCTCCGTCCTTCACACCCACTTAGAGTCAGATTCAGTCAGTCCTTGTCAGAGCAATTTTGCACAGCAATCTTTATTTGCAGGAATACCGCTCTGCTGAGTATCACAAAAAAACCCCAAACTATTTTGTTTAGAAAGTGATGCGACCACTGTTACCCTTCTCTATGTGTGCATGTCCACGTGAAACCTTATGTACATATTGATACATACATACAACCAGTAGCTTTTCACTAGCACAAAGAAAAGTGTTCTATCTCATTTCACAGTTAACTACCACACATCAGTCTATGTCCTCTTGCATCAGCTGGCGTTGTTCAGACATCTTCAGTCCTTCGGGGCTGGTCCAGCATGCTCTATTCCTGTTTCCAGTCCTTCTTTTTCTTCTGTGTGTTGACAGGACCACCTGGTACTGCTGCTAGTTGCCAGATTTTGGATTATCCTGCATAACAATGGGCTAAAGGACTGTTTGGATCAGTTCCACTCTTAAGCTGCCAGGGACCGCTCTGCCTCTTGCTCTTCAGTGACAGTGGCTGTCCTCCCTACTGTGCACACATGGATGCGTGGCCACTGTGGGATGATT
>VUQS01028798.1:6010-24442 GCA_015108495.1 Heterochromis multidens | reverse complement strand
CCCACACACACACACACACACATTCATACGGTTAATTAATGTGTCCTTGTGTTTATGGCCATCCAGTGGCCCACAAGGGAGTCAGTGAGGGCTTTGTGTACACATAAAAAACATGCACTAATGTTGGTAAGCTCACACACAATACCATTTGCACACTTGACAAGAGCACTGGGAGAAACTGATGATTTTAAGTGATAGAAAACAAAAAAATGAAGCTGGCAATAAAAACTGTCATAAGAGAATAAAAGCCTAATTTCACCATGGTGTTGTCTGAACACATGCATGCAAATATGCCTATGATTGTGTTTCTGTGCAAATACAGGTGATTTTTTTTTTGTATAAAACAAAACAAACTGGATGTGGTGAGTGTCTTTTTCCACATAGTGGCAAGGCTGTATACCATACACTATGTAAACGCTGTGACATCTCCTCGGCCTGAAGTGGCACTGGCGTATATGGCTTTAGGCATCCAAGCAGACTGCTACTGTATGATAGTCTAAAACAATATTTCTGAGGTGGCACAGACACTAAGATCACACTGCAACTGTCAGAGTCATGACCCAACTGGAATAGACTGAAACCCATGAAACAGAACCAGCCTCTCACCGCCTGAACTGCGAACTAAATCTGTCACTCAAACTGCGAATGGAGACTCTAGAAAGTTAAGAGGAAAGAGATAACTGAAACAAGGTGAGCGACTCAGAGAAAAGGAGAAAAAACAACAATAAGAAAATGCATATTTTCAAGCGCTTACAGCAGCCCTGCCTTCAAAAAATTTTAACTAGATAATAAAAGTAAGGAGGTGTTGAATATAATTGTGACTGGGTTACATTTTTTATTAACATAACGGGGAAACATTTTTGACAATTTGCAAATGTCTGTCAAAATGTCTAATCTGGCAAACACACACACACGCACACACGCACACATACAGTGACAAAAAAAACCTTAGCCAAAGTTTTTGCCTAAAGTACAGGCTGGACTTTAAATATAAACTGTTTAATGTATAAAATGTTTTCTCTTAAGCCTGTCATTCACCCCAACCACCTCTTGCGACCTGTGATACCGTTTTTTCAATGTTTCCCTGAACTTAATTGTACCAAAAAATAAATAAAAATTTCAAATGAAAAAACTGTTTATTTTTATAAAAACATCATTTCTGTTACATGGGAGGGGACAGTGGTACAAAATGTGCAAGTGATTTTGACACCAGCTGTGACTACTTAATGTGTTTTACAGAAGCTGTTGTTCCATCACTGAGTTACACCCTGTTGCATATTCAGTTGCATGGAGAAACAAGGAGGCTCCACATAGGTAATATGAACATCACAAAATCGAAATGAGTCACTCTCCCATAAAATAGCAATTTGAAATGAAACTTTTTTTTGAAAGAAATTTGCCTTTATTTAGGTGGATTGAACTGAAGTCTTTGCAGCAAGTACTGATATTCAGCCATTCCCGATGTAGTTGTAGTATCAAGAGGGAGCAGCTTGTGGCCAGATGTCATGGGAAGACACTATTTCCCATTTGTTATTCACACACAGAATAGAAACTGCAGGAATTAGAGGTTAATTACGATGGAGAAAGTTTGGGAGGGGAAAGAGAGGGTGAGAGAGACAGACAAATGGAGGAGTGTGGTGGGGAAAGTTAATTTTCATTGCTGTTCTTACTGTGTTGTGCTGCAGCTGGTGATGAATGAGAGACAGAGAGCTCTCAGCTGGAGGAAGGTGGCTAATGGAATTGTACTGCATCAGCCCCAAGATTCATGAGGGAAACACACTAGGTTACTATTAGTCTTTCTAAATGCCATGCCTTGTTAGGGATATCCTGCCTCATACAGAGTGTGCTGGAAAAAACAAAACCCTTCCAAAAAGATTTAGATTTCATATTCTCTGCTCATAGTGTTTTGATTCGTTGTGACATTAGCTGCAAAGAAGGAAGTGTATGCATGATGACTTATTTTATTTCCAGCCAAAATATGTTGTTTCACAGGGTGGGTGAGTTTTTAATTTGATGATGCAAGTCATATATGAGTTGATAATTACAAATATTGTGGGTAGATAGTGGGCAGGTGGAAGGTGGACTTGAAGAGTATGGTGTGTGTTTATTGAGTTTAAGGTGTAATTCAACACTGATGATGTTCAGCAGAGCGTGAGACCAGCCGAGATGAGAGTGCCTTCATATATTGCTTTCTCCTGCCTGCCTGTGGTTGTATCCTTCAAGGTGGACTCTACTCAAGTGCACACTTCAACTGACCATAGCACTTTCTTCAACATCGTTTATAGCCTTATTGATTCACTGTTGTATTTAGTGTATCCAATGCTGGAATTATGCACAGCTAGGCTAAATCAATGCACACAGGCAGAGTGGATAAAGACATCATATATAGTAGCATTGATTATTCCTATTAGATTTCCCTTTCCTGCTTCACTCCTTCCCTTTATCCAACAGCCTACTGCTTCCCCAGTTTAATGAGTTGAGCACTGATAGGTAAATCATTATTCTGCACAAGTCAAATGAGATGTCTTTTTACAGATGAGGACAGAAAAAGCAAAGGAGACTAAAAGCAAGAAGGGGGAAAAGAAACGCATCAGTTTATCATAAACACTAAACTGAATCCAGTCTCTGGGTGCTTCACAGTATGTCTTGGAATTTCCCATCCCCCACGCTATATTCTTCATTTTCCAGTCTGCAGCCCTAACTTCTTTAGAGAATATTATGGTCCCTTGCCATCAGGAAAGCCCATTACTCCATCGACAAAGCTTTATCTGTGGTGGTATAGCCTTACTTTTTATACTTTGTGTGTGTGTGTGTGTGTGTGTATGTGTGAGTGGGTGGGTATGGGTGTGTGTGCTCATGATAATGTAATCAGAAAGTTTGAAGTCATACAGGTTAACGTCTGGAACAACATCATTTATTGTTTGCTGGAATGGAAGCTCAAGAAAATGAGATCGGTTCAATGTCAAGATGAAAATGTAATCTGTTATGCTAGACTAATTTTAATAGTACGCCTCCTTTTTAATCCATCTCTGTCCGCAGAAAGATTGTTAATATTCAACAATTCAGCAAAACATTTTTGAATGTTCAGTGCAATGGTTTTTTTTTTGTGCAAAAATATGGTTTAGCAATTAAAACATGTCATGCTATTGGGAAGATCATAAAAAAGGACAACATCGCTCATTGTTGGCAGTGAATGTTTCCACTGGCATGTATAATCATGCACTGTAGATTTATATAGAGAAGCCGATGCAAAGTGCTCAAAACCTGCATTTTTTGTAATTGCTAGAAGGATGGACTCCAACAACATGATGTTCATTTTGTAAAATATGGTTGCTACCTTATCAGCATTCAGTGTACCCCAGTTTCCCCTTGCTCTTCATATTTGGCTTCAAAACACAAGATGGCGATGGCCAAAATGCTCAGCACCTGGCTACAAGATGGGACTTTTCAAACCAATGGGTGGTACTGTGGCAGATATGCACTATATAGGCAGTTTCTGTCTTCCATCTTGAGCAGAGTTTTTTCGAAACAGACAACAAACAGGGAGCTAGAAATTTCACTTTCAGCCAAGAAGGTTGAAGCCCTAGCACCCTCTATTGGCCAGTTGAGCACTCCCAATCCAAGATTAAGCTCTTCTCTTCTCTTCTCTTCTCGAGGCAGATTGCCCTTCACTCGAGGTAATGAAGCCACTCTATCAAACACCTGTACCTCCTCCAGTTTGCTGCCCACCTCCCATTTCTTCCCTAAAAGGACAATAGGACACGGCTGTGGCTGAGCTACACTGCACAGCTTAAGGACAACGTTCGATCTTACTGTATCTTCCGACTTAAACTTGTTTACGCAATGGCTCACAGTAGCTCATAACTACTTTTGTGAAAAAATATATCTATCACATGACCTTGTAGACTGAAACTGATGATCTAGTACCTAATATTCTGTGGTCTTCCATCATGTTGCATTGTTCTTCAGTAAATGACCTTGAGATTTCTCAGTCAAAACGAGAGGTTCTCTGGGGAGCCTTTCTTTCTGTCACTACATTACTGCACCAAACATGTTGGGCATATGGACATGGCTCTGTAGACCAGTGTTCCAACACTGAGGAGCTTTATGTGCATCAATGACAGCAAGACAAATTCCTTTTTGGGGGCTGATAAAATCCATTTTTCTTATTTGGCCAAAGCTGCTTCTTCCAACTGTCTCTGTGTCTCTCCAAATTTGTTTTGTTTTTTTTTTTTCTTTCTCTGCAGAAGTGTGCTGAGTGGGGTCGTGGCATTGGCAGTGGCAGCATCTGCCAGTGAGGACAGGGGCCAAGGAGAGTGAGTGCCTCCTGTTTGTCTCCACCGTCTCCAAACCCCTAACCATATTCTTCCTGCTAATTAACCTACTGACGCCTCCTTACTGTGTACATTTTGAGGTGGGGGGGATGGTGGAAGAAGTGTGAAGCAGGTGTGGAAGGAGAGATTGCATAAAAGTGGTAACTTGAACACCAAAGCTTGAGAATAGCTTATTTTCTGACCAAAGTAGGCTCACCTTCCTGTTTATATACAGAGCATCAGCAACAGTTTTCAGATGCCATTTAAAAAAAAACAACAACAAAAAATCCAAACAAATTTTTTTTTTTTGTCTGGTCCAACACCAGCAAATGAAATCAGAGTGCAAAACAGTGATGAAGGTGATTGAGCTTCCAAGCCCTTAGCTAAGCTCATACATACTTGATCCAATCACATGTCATGAAGCAAGAAGGATATAACATGGCATTAATGGAAAAGCAAGGGAAGGAGGTGCAAACCTGCCTGCTGACACACACGGTGAGGTTAGAGATGCAGATGGCAAAACTGGCTGTGACTCCCCCTGGCTTCAGGTTGCCAGGCTTATTGCCGGAAAGTAGAAAATGCACCACAGTCCAAGTGCTAGCCTCTTTAGTACAGAAGTTCAATTTCCTTTAATTTTTGCCAGGGGCCCATTATCATCCCATTCTGACTTTTCCACTTTGTGGTGAGAGCAAGCACTTTTGTTTATCCTTATGAAAATGAGTTCCTGAAGGTAATTGCATCCGTGTTGCATTCAGCATGTTGTTCATTAGGAGAAGGAGTTATAAATGGGAGCTCTCAAAGCGTATGTTCACGTCAGGCTCTGCTGCTCCCTCTGCCACCACGGACGACACACGCATCACTCACTCCCTCGCAGGAACAGACAAATATATGGCTGCACCCTGCCAGCGGGAACAAAAATGGTTAGGGGGTGGGGGGCTGAAAGGGGATGGAGGAAGAATGAGGAAATATTAGCAGCATAGGCCATAGAGAGAAACTGCGAGACAGAATAGAGAAATAAGAACACGATCAGAAATTGTGACTTTGTGAAGATGAAACAAAACAAAGAAATTTATTTTTACTGGACATAGAGAAAACCGAAGAGGTGGAATAAGGAGAAGAGTACAGCACGGCTTATCAGGCAGACTGGCAGGAGAAGTTTCCAGCCCTCCACCCATCAGAGATCTCAGCTGTTCAGATGTTTGGTTGGCGTTAAAGGCAGACAGACAGATTGCAGCCAATGATATGTGTTGGGAATCATCTCAGAGATGGGCTAATGACAGGAGGGGAGAAGCCGGCAGATGGCTCCCGTCAGGGAAATGCGCTTGCAACACTGTCCCAGTGGTCTTCACTGAGACTGCATGAACGTTTGGGATTGAAGGGAATAAGTAATGGTTAGTAAAAAGGAAGAAACTTTTCAGACAAGGTGGAGAGAGACTGTCCTCTGCTCGACCTCCTGTTTCAGAGAAGAAAAGAATACTGTGAATTAATGATACTCATACAGTGCTCCTCTTGTTTGTATGGGTACATATTAGTAAGAAAAGAGGCAGAGACACGGCAGCCCTCTCATGGGTCTTTATATGGGGAAGTTGCATGCCACTGAAGATAATGATATTACCTTTCTATTCATCTGATGAAAAAAAATGAAACAATATCTTTAATTTCACCAAAGAGGATAGTCTCCTCTTTTGGCAGAGAGCAGGGATACGGTCTTAAACCCAAGGTTGTACTTGAAACAAACTAGTTCATACAACATGTTGTTGAATGTGTTCGGCAGCAGATATATTTAGAGCTGTTTCAAACTGCCACACTCAGCTGCAGGATAAAAAACAAAAAACCTGCACTGTTTCATCACCAGTATGTTAAAGATGTTGGGTCACACCTGGCCACACTCAAATGTGACCAAAATAGTTAACAGTCAGTAAATTAATAAATAAGTAATTTGATAGAAACATGTACACTCACAGGACACTTTATTAGCTACACCTTGTTAGTACTGGGTTGTACCCCGTTTGCCTTGAGAACTGCCTTACTTTTGTGTGGCAGAGATTCAACAAGGTGCTGGAAACATTCCTCAAAGATTTTGGTCCATATTGACTGTGTGATGAGCAAACAGATTAGCATTCAGAAATGCTCTTCTGCTTACCTTGGTTGTAATGAGTTGTTATTTGAGTCAATTTGCCTTCCTATCAGCTCGAAGCAGTCTGGCTTTTCTCCTCTGACCTCTGCCATGAACAAGGCATTTTCAACCAGAGAACTGCTTCTCACTGGATATTTTCTCTTTTTTGGACCATTCTCTGTAAACCCTAGAGATGGTTGTGTGGGCCAATCCCAGTAGATCAGTAATTTCTGAAATACTTAACGGCACTGAGTTGCTGTCATGTGATTGTGATTAAATAATTGCTTTAACAAGCCGTTGAACAGGTGTACCTAGTAACATGAGTGTATTTGTGTAAAGTATAGATGTGTTTATGTTTTATGCATTCTTGGTGACCTCTTTCTGGCTTAGCATTAGCTCTTTGAAGTGGGCATGCCTGCTGGAGTATGACTTTTAGAAAGTTATAAAACTTGTCATAAGCTGCTCCTCCACTGTTCTGAAAATGTGGAGGAGTTTTGGGAGAGGTTGTTCACATGGGCCGATCTTATACTGATTTCTCCACTGAATGCACAAAGATAATGTTACTTGTGTCCTCCACTCAACTCCCAGTGAGCCATATTATCACTTTACAGTCCTATACATAAAATGTTAGTTGCTACTCTAGAATGAACTGATCAGTAATGAATCATTCCTGAGTAACTCAGGTCAGAGAACTAAATAATAGATAACCATGATATAGTAGAGAACAGACTGGGAGCTGCTATTAATGAACTTTTAATAACTTTAACTTCTTATTATTATTAATTCGATTTTATTAATTAGATCATAAATATCAGCCCTGTGTCAGACTGGTGACCTGTCCAGGATGTGCCCCTGCCTCTTGCCCTATGAGTCCTGGGTCTTCTCTGTCCTTCTCTCCTCAGTCTCTGAGTGTCATGGTATAAAGGGTTGCAAGTGGCAGCTTTTGTCAACAATTCCTTAGTATTCGAGTATGTGTCATCTTCTCATGTGGGCCCACATTCCCCTGAGTAGCGGCTAAACAGATCAAAACGGACTAATCTGGTTCCGGCTCCTCTTGTCTGCTCCACTTGTTCTGACAATCTGGTGATGCTTCAGTTGCATATTGTCTGACTGTCCACGTCTGTGATGTTCAGCTCTGTTGAAGAGTTCTGGATGAGATGGTTTCAGATCAGCTGTCAATATGGCAAGTGAGCTGAAATTCCAGCAACTGATTGACAGTGACAGTGCTTCTCCTGGGCAGATCAGATATAATCCACAAATCACAGACAGACTGAAACTGAATCTTCTGTTTATTTACAAAGTAAATATGATATTACATTGTACAAAGGACATGTCACCATGTCTCTCTTCTTCAGTTTGCCAGAGTAATATGTGGAATGATATCCTCTTCATCTATTTCTGGTCCTTTTCTTTGCTCAGTATCATAACATACAGCATCGTTTGCTCAAAACAAAAAGTCTGGAGAGCAGGATATTCTGTAAGATGTGAGAATGGCTAATGTTTGTTACATTTCAAATTATCCTGAGTGAGTCATTCCGAGTGGCCCTCTACTACATCCTGCTCGTCCGTGTGGGCGGATATCTCTGAGTGTGTCAGACAGCTGATGCTGGCTTATGCATTTAGCGGACGCCATTGCACCACAATGAGTGGAAATACTTTTTAATGCAATAGGGAAATGGTCATTAGGTTGGCAGCTTCATCATCATTAGGAGTCTTAAATAGGTCAGCCACTGACTTCAGGAGGGTGATCATGTGCTTGTTCGTAAGAGAAGGGAGATTTGGTCTGTGTATTCATTAAACACCATGGTTTATGAATATTCATATGCAATAAAGAACTGAACTGAATTTGTTAATTGAACTTATATCAGTTTATTAACTAGAAATGCAGTATTTTTGTTTTCAATATCATTAAAAACAAAATTGCCAACACTGTGTAGCAGCTTGTGTCCAGAAATTTGTAATCTGCAGCTTGCTTCTTGATGATAAAGGACCATAAGACAGCTACGATGTGATAGTCCATTGATATGCAACCATGATCCCACACCCCTTAAAAATAGTCCCCTCTAGCACAACCTGGGATATGCTCTGCTATGCTCCCTGAGACAGTAAAGGTACTGAGTGAGCAAACATACATTTCATTTCACACACCAATCATAGCTTTATTTGACTCTACCTGTTTGATAATGCTTACACAGTGGCTCATATTGTGATTTTTTTTCAGGCCTGAATAGGAATCTTTATGGGCTAAACAATAATAGAGACAAAATATGGATCACATAGAAATTCATCATACACTGCAAATGAGTGTGCAGCAATGTGCATATAAATATGTATTTTCCTCAGCCATGGGGATAAACAGGCCCGTATATTTAGAAAAATGTGCTTATTATTATTCAGGCATGAGATTCATCTCAGGGTGCTTCACCCGGATAGAAAGCAGTGTTCTTTGATGTTCAGAGTTAAGATAAGAGTCATTGTTTTATGTTTTTGCCCATGAATATCTGTAATTCACAGTATGCCAATTATACATCTAGCTTTAAATTCTAAAGGTAGATGTTTAGAACTTTTCCAGTACATGGAGGAACAATACATGGAGCAGAAGAAAAAAGCACACAGTTAAATCTTTGTTTTATTTTGTTGAATGTTAGAATAGTAAGTGAGCACTCAGAAATTCTCACATTAAGACACCACTTTTTAAGTTAAGCAATACTGTAATATTTTGTAACCTTTTCCAGCATGTCTTCAGGGCACCAAATGTTTTTCTAACTATTTTAGCTATTTTTTCTTTTTCATAAGCCCATATTAATAGTCCTCTTCACAGTCTGGTGGTAAATTGAGTCTTGTCACTCAGTGCTGTTGTTTTCCATGCTCTTATCAGTTTTTCAGCATTCATGATGACAATGATACAGTAGTGTGCAAAGTCTTGAGGAACCCCACATTTCTTTAATTTTGCTAGGAAAATGGGAAATTGGTGCAATAATTTATTAAAACACGTGCAAACATACATGGAAATACAATATATAAGGCAAAAATAGAGTTTGCACATTTCTAATGAGCTTGAAAGTCAGTATTTGGTATGACCACCTTTATTCTTCAACACAGCTTGAACTCTCTTAAACAAGCTTTCTTGTAATTTCTTCAAGTAGTTTTCAGGAATATTTCTCTAGGCTTCTTGAAGGACTTTTTAAAGCTCGTTTTTGAATGTTGGCTGCCTTTTGTTCTGTTCTCTGTCAAGATGACCTGTCACCACTCCATCAGACCTGTTGCCACTGATTTTCAGTCCAGTTCTTGTATAATTTGGCATACCTCAGCCTTTTCTCCCTGTTTCCCTTCCTTAAGAATAGCTTCTTGACAGCCACCCTTCCACTGAGACTATTTTTGATGAGGCTTTTGCAAACAGTAGATGGATCAACTGAAGGACCAGATGCATCTCTCAGGTCCTGTGTCAGGTCTTTGCTGGATTTTTTTTTCTCCTAGACTCTGTTGTCCTTGGCATTTTTCATAGATTTAACTAAAGAAACAAAAAACAATGTGAAGGGCTGTTAGTAAGAAAGTGCCTAAAGATATCATTTAAAATTGGTCCTTTGCTAACTTGTTACATGTAGACTCAACACTGGTTTATCCCCTGAGTTAGGTGCCTTTTTTATGCTTGAATGATTCATAGGTCACTGTTAAGTGGCTTAAAAAACAGAACACACATTCAACTGAAAATGGTCAAGTACACTTTAAAAATTGCTAGAAAGTCTGCTCCTTTGAAGCAAAATATAAACAGATGAGGAGGGGGGGTGTCAAGACTTTTGCACAGCATTGTAAATGATTGTTATGATTGTGCGTTCAAAGTGCTGAATAGAAAAATGCAATGGAAAAAGCTGCTTCATCAAAGAAGAAATGCAAAGGGTTCAATTCACTGTTAACCCCATCCACACTGTTACTGCATATGTGGTAAACATACTGTAGTCATGCTTGCTGTATGAAGAGGCTGCATATAGTGTATAGATGCGCACATGCAGAGATAGGAAAAGCTGACCTTGTAGTTTTAGTTTCAAGGACGCTGCCATCGATCTTCTGGTGAAGGGGGGTCACTCTGCAGGTATATACTGGATTAGTCTGAAAGGGTTGGGAAGGAAAAAAAAAACTGCTTTAGAGAGTGTGTGTGTGGTGTGAATACATATATATGTACAGTACAGCCTCTTTGTTCCATCAAAAGTCTTTGTCTTTGTTACAGAAGAGAATATGAGACCTTATTATATTCATACACAAGAGTACACACTTGGGACACACACAGACCTACTTCAGCACAAATTACCTAATGAACATAAATATGCAGAAGTCTTGTACTGCAGTATCTGCTTTTGATATTACTGTTGCCTTCAGGGCAAAGAGAATCTCCCTTTGTTTGAGCAATATGACATTTCCTCATGTAAAATGCAGCGGAGGAGAATATTGAGCAGTAGCATCCCTTCTGTCACAGAATGAGCAGTAAGTCAGTAAGCATTGATTATATATCACTTCGTCAAAATATTTACGATAGCAAACAGCTATCATGCAAGGTGTGGCATCATACCTCAATTTGTCATCTAAAAGAATACAGTGTGGTAAGCGAATGTCACTTTGCCCCTCTATCTGTGGAGCTGGAAAATAGTGGCTTGGGGCAAACTCTTTGAAATATCTCTCTGTGACAGTGCAAACCTTCACCTCAGCTCAGATCTGCCTAAATGATTTTAGCTGTAGGTGAGAAATCCCAGCCTTTGATTTAGCAAGGGAGCATGCAAGTAAAGATTTCCCAGTGGAGGGCAAGTTCACAGATATATATCCAGAGAGGTAAATGTCTAGCTCATTTCCAATTATGGTTTAACTAGACGGATTGAGGTCAAAGCCAGAGAGCACGGCCATAGGAACCAGCCATGAGATATTCTTGTGGGAATGCCAAGGGGAAAAGGGGGCACAAGGGGTGGCAAGAAAATTGGAAGTCCTACCACGCCACCCTGAGTGAGAGGAATGATTTTCCCTCTGTTGCCCTCTCTTTCTTTCATATACACACTCAAGCAGTCAGAGGCAGGGGCCTGAGATGGTGCCAGCCGCCCATAAAGGGTCCAGTGATTCTGTGTGGAGAATTAACCTAGCAACCAAAGAGAGAAAGTGAAGCAGCCGACTCCTTTCTCTGAGGTCCACTTTAAGACTGTGTTTCAGGAGAATATTGTCCTTTATGATAACTCCTCCAGCTCAATGCATTATTTCAGAGGGGCTTGGCAGAAACTGTTCTTAAGTCAGTTGGAAGTCAATGATATGGAGAGGAGGGAGGTGACAGCCTAGTTCAGACTGACAGCTCAGTGACTTACTGAGAGAGGTGTCACTGCCACTCTTTTTGAAAGGCTGACTGTTGTCTTAGCTTGTTTGTTCACTTGGTCTTTTCACTGTGGCTTCCTGCAGACAGGACAGAAGAAAGCCTCATTCCCAACACAAATCCCTGTTTAAACATCTTGTAATAGTTTCTGATTTTACCTCGAAACAAACATCTATTTTTTTCTTAGCAGATGTAATCCCTGCGGTGGAGTTCTAATTGAGAAATGCATAAAAGATTAAACACCTACAAGTTTAAAGGATTTACAAGCTATACAAGTACCATTAAGACGTACGAGCTGTGGTCACACACTTTCTTTGAACAGATGCATATGAAAGCATCAGTAGTTGCAGCTGAAAAAGCAAACTTTTTTTATCATGACTTCAAATCTGTCACGTAACACACACAGACCAGCTGGGTTTATGCCATGATATTGCACAGCATGTCGCCTCTTTTTTAAAAACTTTATAAAAGAAAATATATTGCTCAGTTTGCAGGCTGCACTTGCAGCAGGTTTTTATCTGCTAATCTCATTGTCAGTATAGTAACTACCTGATTTGATCTGCCAGCCATATGGAAAGCAGGTCCTGTATTTGGCTTCAAATTTCTCTTACTGTATTTTTTCTTCACCCTGCCAAATGGAATGGAAAATGGAGAAGACACATAAGTGCTTCGAGGACAAAAGATGTATCTTTGCAAAGGTCAGGGTGTTTGTTCCTTGAAGGTATTGTTCATGAGTTTGCATACAGTTGTCTGGGACCAAGTCATGTGTATGTGTGAGTGACTGTGCATGTATGTGTGTGTGTGTGTGTGTGTGTGTGTGTGCCTGTAGGTAAGGGAATATATGTGCACATAAAGTATGTTCTTCTTCAAGAGTGTGTGTATCTTCAAGGCCTGCTGCTTGTATCAGTTTACGACAGCCCCGGAGCTAATGTGATTCAGAGAAGAGAATAAGGCTGTGCATTTTAACAGCTTTGCCAGTGGCGCACAGCGGCCAGCAAAGCACGAAGGAGCAATAGTAGCCGAGCTATATGTCTGTGCCAGATAGTCTACCAGGGCTGCTTAGTAAGGAGCTGCAGTTCCAGCCTGTCTCTCCAAGGGACCAGGCCAGGCTGAGAGATGAGGAAACAATCTGAGAGGGAACAGAAAATCATTCACCTGTTTATATCTAGTAGCTCACAGGTTGCTTTCTGCTCCAATCGCCTTTGCTTTTCGTCCTCCCCCAATCCCATACTTCCTTGCAAGCTCACCCATCTCTCCAGCTGTCGTGTGTGTGTGTGTATGTGTGTTCCCATACATGTATGCTCATAAATCACTAAGAAAGCTACTATCTGGAGTAAAACTATTTTATCCATCAGGGAGTAGAGACAGTTCTGCTTGATGTACATGTGTGCAACCTTCGACATACACATACACATAAATGCAAAAAAGATATTGTATGATAGATGCCTCACACAGCACAAAATCATATGATAGACAGTCGGGGTAATTAATGCAGACAAAAGGACAGATATTTTCAGACAGGACAAACCATATGAGAGCAGGAGAATGGGAAGTCATACATCATGTCTGAACAAGATCTGTCAGTCTAAAACTATATGTTGGACACTACAAACCCATTCAGGGCTTTCACACCATACAACAAGAACTGGTTGGACTGACTATGATACTGTGATGTATTATTGTAATTGTTTAATTGCTTATATTACCCATACAGTACTAGTGGAAGACATATTCTGATCATCTTTTACTTATACTAGAGCTATAAGTCCTGTCCTGTCTCCCTCCCCTCACCCACCAACCGGTCATGGCAGATGGCTGCCCCTCCTTGAGCCTGGCTCTGCTAGAGGTTTCTTCCTGTAAAAAGGGAGTTTTTCCTTCCCACTGTCCCCAAGTGCTTGCTCATAGGGGGTTGTCTGATTGTTGGGGTTTTCTCTTTATTATTGTAGGGTCTTTACCTTACAATATAAAGCCCCTTGAGGCGACTGTTGTAGTGATTTGGCGCTACATAAATAAAATTGAATTGAATAAGCTGGAATAGCACAAGCAGGTTTTGCATTTCAAACAAACATAAGTGGGGCTTCTTTCAGCTGCTCCCTTATTCACAAGGGGTCACCACAGCAGTTAGCTCCATGTGTTTGATTTGGCAGTTTTTTACACAGGATGCCCTTTCTGATGCAATCCCAAAGAGGTTTGTGTGTCCTCCTGCAACTGAACCAGGGATCCTTTGATTGTTAGGCAGATGTGCAAACCATTATACTACAGAGCCACTCTGTAAGTGTTAAGAGCAAATATGTAATAATGTTCACTTTTCTACGTGTGGCTGTGACATATTCAATCACTCTGTCTATCCAAATAAATGTAGTCCATTTATCAAAAAAAGCTTACTTATTTTCTTAATTATTTGGTCACCACAATAATAAAGGTTTACTAAAGATTTTACAAGGAGTAAATCAGCTGAAACAGATTACCTCGCAACTTCATTACCTTACTGACCTGGTAAACTATACAGGTCTTGCACATGGTATGTACCCACGATCAAATACAACAACCTTTTCCTTTTAGTTGTGTTATAATAGTGTTTAATTTAAATCCAAGTTTTCTAACATATAAATATTCAAGCAAAGTACACACTGAAAGTTGAATAGAAGTACAATGTACCTGCATTTGATGCCACTTTACCTTCAGATCTGCACCAGTGGCACTGCCAGATAACAAGAAAGGTACTTCATATATTTATTTATTTTTTTTAAATGTTACACTGTGAAACAGACTTTATTTAAAAAGCTGCAATTAAAAAGGAAGCACAAAATAAGAAGGGATAGAGAAGAGGATGGGAAAGTGTGTAGGAGAAGATTGCACAATAAAAGAACAATTAGGCACAGAAGATCAGAAAAAAAGGTTAAGAGTACATTGCAGCAGGGAGATGAAAAATAGAGAGGGAGAGCCTGGAGAACAGCAATAAGAAATAGCTTAGAACCACAGATGGAGAAGGTTGTATTAGCAAGCTCAGATTAACACAGCAGCAAAGGGGACTGTTGAGAGAGCCTTTCATCATAGAAGCCGGTGATGGCAGCCTGACCATTCGCTCCATCTTAGATCCTGACCCCGTGTTATTACAGAGCAGCTCTCACCAGATCACCAGGCTAAATGAAGCCATTGTGCTGATGGCGACTGGCCTGATGTTGTTCTAATGAAGACAGAGGCATGTGTCATATGCCAACCTGCAACTATTAACTACACGCCGATATGTACAAACACACTCAGACTCACGTAATGTCACATCCCAGCATATCATAAACACTGAATTTACCATGTTCCCAGACAGACACAAGACCAAGTGCTGTGCATTTATTTTCTAACAGAATTGTAGTGTAATCGGTAGCGGATGGAGCCTGACATCAGATTTTAAAAACAGTTAAGCAGAGATTGAGGTTATGCTGCAGTTCAGTAGAGCTGTATAATAACAGTAATGTTTTTAAATATGCAAAACTAAATATGGCATTTAACATCACAAAATAAAGACATGCAGACTGTAATATAATGTGTGGTTGTTCTCCTAATTTAAGTCATTAATAACAAGAACAAGCTATTTGAGTTGTAATAGTCTGACTTTTCCTCTCTTAAATTGTTTCTGCCCTCCTCTAAAATACCCAGTTGTTACTCCTCTGTTCCCTAAGGTCTTATTTTTTCCCACTGAGGTTGAAGTAGCAAAGTAGGTTCATACAGCAATATTACTCTGTAAATTACAGACTGCATTTTAAAGGGTTAAGTAATACAGGTCCATCATACTGATACACAACCTCCACACCCTACTTCCCCCAACAACACACACACAAACAGAGGCCAGAAATGTTTGAAAAAAGGTCCAGTGGGTTTCTCTGGTTATGTTGACTCATCCATGTGTGAAACGGAGACCAAATATTTGCTCTGCATGGCTTCAGCTTCTCAGCACACCTGCTGCATCTGAACCCCATGGCCATCAGTACCAGAATATATGACATATTCATTAGATTTCTGCTCATCATGCCGAGCATCTGGACTGTGAGAAAAAAAAAAATGAAAAGCTGAGCCAGGTAGGCACAAAATGGGTTGGCAAGTAAAAACACATGTAGACATTGGAATGACAACAGAACTAATGAAATGTTCCAGGTTTTTAAAGCTGATATATTTCTGTCCTTTAATCAACTGTGTGAAAAATAGATTTCCATCCACTTATTTTTTTAGAATATTTTTTAAATCCATCACAAACCAGCGAAGACAGGCGATTTATTTTTAATAAAAATCATAAACTAATTTTACAATGTTACTGAGCAGCATATCTTAATTATAAAATATATAAATGGTTGTGAGATGCTTTCCATAACTGATACTAAACAGCCATCCATCCATAACGGCTTATCCAATTCATGGTCTTGGAGAGGCTGGAGCCTATCCCAGATGTCAGAGGGTGGGGGAGATGCCAATATACCCTGGATACTAAACAAAAGTGGTAAAGGCAATCTCTAGTTAAATAGCTTTTTGTAAAAAAAAATCAAAAGTACATTATATACTGGATAAAAAAACTGTAGATGAAGTGCTGTATGTAGCTGGCGATGAGTAAAAACATTGTCTCTCTATCAGTGTTGAGGTTATTATTTAAATAATGCAATGTATTACACACTACCTGATCTCTTAAAAGTAATGCAGTACATTAGTGCATTTTTCAAATCTAAAAATAGACATAAAATGTACCAAAGTAAAGTGATCTCTTGCCTTTCATCTCAGACAGCACTGTCTTAAAGCTCCTAGCCTTTTTGCATCCATTCTTTACATTGCTGCCATCTTGTAGCCTCCGTCGGCTATTGTCGCTGAAAGCTCTGCTTGTTTCATACTCATAGGAAGCTGTAGCTGTCTACATTTTATGGCCGTTTCCATCACCCGTTAACAACGACTTAAGATGGGCAAACTGAGGCCAACAGCTTTTTTCTGGTGGGTTGCACATGCGCATTGTGGATAAACCTCTGGTCTTTCAGGGTAAACTGATGGGAGACCAGCGTGTGAGGCAAGCTGCTGCTGGCAATAGCAAGTAAATGGGAGAAAATCCATGCACATCCTCACCACCATGTGGGGCAGGTGCAGAGCCGAAAAAAAATTAAACATAGAAAAGAATTAACGGCTCACATACTGTGAACCATTAATTCTTTTCTATATTAGCAAGTAAACGAGCTTCAGTGATTTATAATCGTAACAGATAAGTTCCCTCTCTAACCACCTTGGCCAACATGCATTCTTCCCTGCTTGCCTTTCTGTAAACGTCACTGCACACCAATGATACAAAGATCTAGTGTTTAAGTATAAACACAAAACCAACAACACAATGCTAAGTTGAAAACCAGCCCAAATAGACTTCAAAGTGACTGCCACAGTGATTCTACTGTAGAAACGTACAGTAGAAGAACTGGTTGGAGGTTGCAGTGCTGTAAGCCTGACTGATCATGAATGCCTTTTTTACCTGTTGAAGATCAGGCTCTGGCTGCTGGGCTGAGGTCGGCATTCAGTCAGCTTTAACATCACTCTGGGTTCTTCACTAGCTTTGTGTTAGCATCCCATGTCTGTCTGTGCAGATGCTTGCAAAAAGCTGAAGTTTGTAAGCAGTATAATGCAGTTGTTTCTGTCCTGGACACAGTTTGCACCTTACCACCGCACTCTTATTCTCCCATGCAATAAAAATAAAAGTAATGTCCATACCATTCCTCAAAAGCTGTAGACCGCTCCACTGTTTTCCTCCTCCCTGCATACCACCTGACATCAACTGATGATAGCGCAAGTGTGCAAGAAGAAAAAGGCATGTTTGATTATTCTTTTTCATTCTATCTGTATTCTATACAGATAACTGAAGAACTTTTCTAATGCAATTAACAACATAATTGTAACTGTAATGTCAGTACTGAATTTAGTACAGTAATTACAAGAATGTGCTACATTACTGAATAATGCAGCATGATTATATACTTTTTTCTGACTAAATTGTTCTAATTTAATTCCTTAACTTTAAACCAGCTAACAGTTTTAACTTTAAAGTGTACTTATTGTTTAGAGCCTGCTAAGAAAGTGAAAATGGTGAATATTACCTGCTAAACATGAGCATGACAGAATTGTCATTGTATAACTTAATCTCTGTTGTGTCTATTAACTGCCTCACAGAGCCGCGGGTGTGGCTGTAGAGTTGTTTGTGTGAGTACTGAAACTGACTACACATGCCTTAAGCTGGAAGCTGGATGTGTGTCGCTAAGTGATCCAGCCGTGATACAAGGGGGCTCAGTGAAGCTGTCAGACACACTTTGCGTGGCGGCAGCGCTCCCAGGTCAAACACAGGGCATCTGTGCCTGTCACTTCTCCAGTGTGCACATTTGTGTGTGTATGCATGTCAGCAGTGTTAAACCCAAGGTAGCGTCATCCATGAACCAGTGTGACAAACCTTTGGGAAACAGTATCAGCTGAACTGGTCCTCATTCAAGAAACACAGAGCAGACATGAAGACAGATGCAGTCAGGAGAGGTGACCTCAGCCAACCTTATGCCGACAAACTAGAATTTTTTTTTCTACCAGACAAAAGAAGAAAAAGGATAAACATGAACTCAAAAATCTGCTTTTTTTTTTTTTTTTTTTTCATTTCCCAC
>VUQS01028797.1:0-10113 GCA_015108495.1 Heterochromis multidens | reverse complement strand
CACATAGTCTTGTAAATCACATCATCTTAAAATTACAGAAAACAAAAATCACAAAGCTCACAGTGACTGCATGCATAAGATAGGTTCAGTAGATAAAGGAATAATTTCACAATTACAAAAAAAAAAAGCATAAAATAAAACACACACACACACACACAACCACCAGATGCTGCAGAAAGTGGAAAATTTATTCCAGCATGGCAGAAAACTAGTAAGCCCCCTGATTAATGTTTAAAGTAATGACTGAATAGTTAATTGTTCAATAAATCTCTCTGAACTTGCGCTGATCTCTACACCAACCAACTGCCATCCTATAATGTAACTTCTGAAATCAATTTTTCAAACACAGGGTCAATAAAGGTCACGGCCCTCACCTAGAGGTCCTGTCTCTTTGACAGATTCCTGTACAGATCAGCATCTAATTGGAAAATTAAAGTAATCGATTGGATATTGGAACAACAGGCATTTCTCTCACTTTCTCAAACACCAATTAGCCGAGGATAAATGGTAAACTGAGGCATATCAGAGGTCTCACAAATACACACACTTCCCATGTACATACACACACATGTATACATGAAGGCACATGTCCACATACACAAAGATACACACAGTCCAGAATGTAGACACCCTTAAGGAGTAAACTTAAGCATTTCTAACCTCAGCCAAGGTCACTGAGTAATATCCTAGCTTAAAGTGTACTGTAACCCCACGGTCACAAATCATATTCTGTAATATGAAGCACGCACACACACACACACACACATACATACACAAACACAAGTCCTCCAGTTGGGAACAGGTTGTATTTCATCCAGATACCAAGATGAAGGGTCTGCCTTCCTACAAAACAAATATTAAGCTGGGATAGAAAGAATTTGATCAATCTTGTAGTTGTGAAGTACTTACAGTACAGTGTCTCTGAAACTGTGGGAAGCATCAAACACTAGATTAAGCTAACATTTCCCCGTCTCTTCAGGGACTGTTTCATGAAAATAACAAATGTCAAATAATATTTAAGCAAATCTAAATGTCATGTGGACAAATAGTTTGAGAGGCTGAGCAAAATGAATCAATTTAAAAGAAGGCAACAAAGCACAATGAAAGGTTGAGAGGGAGAGAAGCAGAATTCTCAGTCAGTAACTGCTTAGATGTGCATGTTGCCCAAAATTTGGCTCTTGTCCAGTAGAATGTGTTAAACAGGATAGAAATTGCTGCTGATGCTAATTTGATTTGTGAATATCTATTAGATCCACAGGAAGACTGAAAAACATTAAAATATCAAATATAAATGAGTAAACCCAAAGTAATTGGTAGTAATATGAAAACAAAAAACGAAAGGAAAACAAAAAAGGGCCGATGTTACATTCGCAACACTTATTTTCTTTAATGAGACTATCTGCGAATGATTATCTTAACATTAGTAGGATAAGAGAGCCAAGAGTTCTGGTTCATTTATTTATATATTTATTTATTTAGATGTTAGAATGCTTTTAAGTCAGCATTCATTCAACAGCATGGCTTTAGTGCACAGTGGCAGGCATCCAACTTCCCCAGATGCATCCTGTTGGCGCATCAAGTGGCTGCAGTCCTCGGAAACCCATCTCAGTGTGCAGGAGGTGCGTGCAGTCGTTTTGCCCCCCCCCAGCCCCAGGTTATTTCATTTTGTTATGTGCTGTTGCTACTAGGCTGATATGCATATTTACAGTTAGACTGTTTATTCTTATGACTATTAGAGTGAGCTGCCGTTTGTACCACTGAAAAATTGAAATTTCCACAGCCATTCCGTACGAAATCTATGCACACACTATAGTCCACTACTGCTCCCCAGTTTCACAGTGAAGATTTTGCTACAAATCCATGCGACGAAATTATGAAGGTGCAGTTCTGTCCCAGAGTGAGTAACCAGCCGGGAACAGTTTTCGGTTTTACCGTAACCTTACAATCATTAAGAGTAGTCTTATTACTGTTTAAATCAGTGAACGTAATCGGAATCGCGTCTCTCTTCTGCGTAGCGTTCATTACCAACTGCTTACCAAATGTTAAACGTGTGATAAGTGTCAACAAGTTAGGTGGTGATGTTCAACCTTGGAATAAAGATTTTGGAATAAAGATTTTTAAAAATGCAAAAGCACTCATTTCCTCTCTCTCAATACAAATGTACGCACACAGACACAGTATTATAAGGCGAAGAAATCCACTGTACATTTCTGCAATTTTCTCCTATTTGCTCCTACAGTGAACAGGTAAAGGGCATTTTCTAAGTCCAGCGGAGATGTATGTTACAAGAGCGTGCCAGCGCACGGTGAACTTTCTCATTAAATTAAAACAAAGTCCTACCTTTGTTATCGTGTGGCGAGAACAAATGTCTTTGCCTTGACAAGTTGCAGAGGGACACGGTAACGATTATTCAACTTGCCGCTTCTCCTGGAATCAAAGGTAAACGATTCCTTGTGAGATGAAAATCAGAGGGACAGACGCTCTGCTCGCCCTGTCTGCCACCGCGCTGCGCGTCTGGAGTCTCTGTTCCGATAAGCGCAGAGAGAGCAAAGGCAAAGCCGCTCTCGAAACGGCGCGGTGTGGAAAGCCCCTGGTGGTGATGAAGGGAACCTACCGATGAAGTAGACGAGAGAAACGGAAAGAGAGACAGGGGATGAGAGAAAGGATGGGGGACCGTTGGGGGTCACTGGAAGATAAAGTAAACAAGGCGTGTTCGTTTGACCTCTATATATATGTAAACTTATTGAATGTCATAAAGACGGATATCCTGTCAGCCCAAAAAAGAACACCACGATGATTCTGACATAATGGTATGAGCACTGGGTATTGTGCATCATTACTACCATTACAATTCCAGTCCACAGACAGAAGACAGTTGCATGAATTTGTTTGTATATTCTAGCAGGGAGTGGTGGAACGCAAGCTAAATCCATGACTTTCGAACTAAAGGCTTTTGCTGCATGAGCAAGGTTTTTGCAGTCTGCTATGTGCTTTATTGTAAAATTCTGTCTTGTTGTTCTGCATTCCTCGAGCACATAATGCACCTTTATTCCTTGGTGGGAAGTCTACAAAAGAGCAGATTGTGATTTTCTGTGTGGAGAGTGAGACAAATGGAAACATCATAGTTTTCAGCTTCAGTAGGCCTAGAGAAACACAGTACTATTTTTATGACCAGCATGAGTGGTAGAAAACAACAACAAAAGGAAATGAAGAATTGCTTGAGCACAATGGACTGTGTTACACTTTCTGGAGGTGGTATTCAGATGAATTTTCTTTGGGTATTTGAGAAGGTGAAAATGTCAAGTATGCCTGCTGCCTTGAAGTGGTTCACCTGTTAATCAGAGTGTGTGTGTGCCTGTGAAATATGCAGTGAGGGACAAGAATGTGACAAAGGGAGAGCGCATGAGACAAAAAGAGAGAGGTGGGGATGGAGAGATGCCTGGGGGTGGGTGGGGAGTGGGTGGGGGGTCCTGGTGCAGATTACCTACCATCACAACAAGCTGGCATCTCTCTGAGGTGCAGCGAGTAAGGTTAGGAAGGTTAGGGAGCTGATGTACCAACGAGGGTTTTAAAAGCTAGTGTGCAGAAGCTGTTCTCTGAGAGGTGCTAAATAAAGGAAGATAGATTCAGAGAGAGCGAGAGAGAGGAGGGGGTTGCTGGAGTCAGAGAAGGGCAGAGATAGAAAGCGAGAAAGTGAAAAAGGTTACATTCATTGTGACTCAGGATTTTTGATAACCAAGTGGAGAATTGTTTTGATTCATATGATATTTTAAACACTTTAGGAAATAGGGGGTAATCATTGCCAACAAGCAGCTTTCTAAAACTCCAGTTAGTAATGTTTGGTCATGTTACTCAGTATTGATACACTTGATTTTTAAGAGTTTATTCCTTGACATGATCAATTGTTTGTTGACGATGTTCATGACATTTTGGCAGAGTTAAATGTTCATTTTTGGCACTTTAGTAGCTATCATATATGATGCTAAATGTCATTTATTAGGGCGACTGTGGTTCAGGAGAAAGCATAGGTCATTTGGAGTGTTTGTGAGTATTTGTGTGAAAGTTAGAAGTGCTGTATGCATAGAAGAGGTGCTGTATGATTGTATGCATGTGTTTGCAGCCTAAAAGCATTTTATATCAGACTACACAAGAAAAGTGCTATATAAATGCTTGTCCATTAACCATTTAATCTGATGTAAATTGCTATTTCCTCAAAATGTTTCTTTAATCAATGTTTATCCCTCATAATCTTCTTTTTCTATATATCTGAGCCTTTACACTGTGCTTCATTATACTTGCTGTCCCTGGTCATTTTACATAGCCAGCTCTTGGGGTGGAAGTGCTGACTAAGGACAGGTCTCTTGAATATTACATTTTTCCTCAGCAGCGAGGTGTTGAAACACTGCCCATGCCTATCGCTCAAGCCCATAATGGGAACCGGAGACCAGCAGCTACAAACATAAATATCTGTAGATATAGTACTGTAAGACACCACCAGCAGCCAATCAATACATGCCAGTGAAGGGGTTGGCGGGGTGGGGTGCTGGGTGCGGGATAAGAGAAAGCAAATGAGAAAGAGGAGGGGGCTAAGGGGTATATAGGTGAAAGGTCCATAGAAGATAACATAAGTGTTACCCAAATTATCATCATCAAGAAATGACCCAAAGAAAGGCACTAGTCAAACATCTATAATAAAGGCAGTTTACCCTCCCTCTAGTAATCAAATATGTTAACCATCTCTTTGCACCATTGTAACTGTGCTTCCAGTTCCAGTTGCTTTTGCACTATCATAAAACCAACAGTCATTTCCATCAATAGAAAGAGACCCAGATGCATAGATGTTCCTAATTTCTGTATGCAATGCATCTCTTTCTATACAGTGTTAATAAAGTTAGTGTTACATGTACAGCACAGAACAGCTACTTGCAATATTGTCAGTATGTCCTCTAATATGGAGCAGGCTCAGTGTAAGCTGCTGCCAAAATGGCATCATGGACTCCATCTGACTTTCTTAAGAAGACTAAAAGAAAGATCTTTTTTTTCTGCCAGACTAACTGAGTGTAAGAGATGGCTGTTTTAAAGCTGAACCCAAATGAGCAACATGGACAACTTGCTGTTTTCAAATAGCATGCTGTGAAAAACTGTGTAAGGCCCCACACATACTAACTGTGCTCTCCATGTGTGATCAGTCTCAGTCAAGCAAGCAATACAGGCTAGTTAAAGCTAATTTGATCATTTCTAAAACAACAATAGCGCGCAGATGTCATCCAAGGAAGAATGTGAGCTACTGTGCATACTGCACTGAAGAAAGAAAGAAAGAAAGAAAGATATGGTGATGTGAAGCCAAAAGAAAGTGGCATTCTGTTTGTTGTTTCATGCTATAATGACTATAGCTCCATTTCTTTGGGTACTGCACATAACTGTAATGTATCAAGATTTTTCAGGTCAGGTGGTGCATTCAAAATGCAACATGTGTCAGTCATTCTTTGTCACCAGAAACAGCTGCATTGATGTACATGTAAATGCATGCAGCATTCTCTTCTTCTGGGAAAAGTTGCTTCTGAGCTGATTCCCAAACAGTACCATGGACAGCTCCTCATTTCCTAATGGAAAACTGTAGGAAAGCAGCTTCAAAAGGTGATCCCAAATCAGTGTATTGGGAGGGGAAAAAAGAAAAAAAGAAGAAGAAAAACTTTTTTAAGTAAGACTGTAGGAGAGAACTGCTTCAAAGTGGATCTCATATCAAGCCCAGTGGACAATTCATCATTTTCAAATGGAAAACTGTAGGAGAGAGCAGCTTCAAATCTGATCCCAAGTCAGACAGTGGACAAATCCTCATATTTCAAAAATAATAATTTGGTTCAAAACTGCTCCAAAATAAGCACCAAGAATGATTACTTAATTTTTTGAAACAGTAGACTGTAGGGGAAAACTGCTTCAAAGTGAACCTCATATCAGCCCCATGGACAACTTGTCATTTCCAAATGGTAGACTATAGAGAAAGCAGCTTTTAAAGCAGATCCCAAATCAGCACCATGGAAAACTCCTCATTTCCAAGCAGCTGACTGTAGGACAGACTTGCTTTAAAGTGGATCCATATCTGCCCCATGGACAATTCCTCATTTCCAAACAGAGGAATGTGGGAGTGTTGCTTTAAAGTTGATCCCATATCTGCACCGTGGGCAAGTCCCTTTTTTTTTTCAAAAGGCCTACTATGTGGGTAAAAGCTGCTTTAAAGCTGATCCCATATCAGCATCATGGACTGCATAATTCATACAGCCTCCCTCAACCAAACAGAATTTTTTTTCTCTCTCTTATAATGGTATGGGAAGCATAGAGTTGTAACAAACGATAGTGACTTTTTCCCACTTGATAAAGAAGTCAAAACGCAATGTTTAAAAACTGAAAACATATATTTCAAACTCTGTCCCAGGAAGATGTTTAAATTAAAACATGAATTTGTAAGACAGATAAAGTGTCTTTAAAGAACAGATTAAAGTTAAAAATTTGAAAGCCCTTAGCAATCCAAGAAAAGGTAATGAATGTGGATAAAATAGCTATTGAAATAATTCTATTTACACAAAAGTTTTATAAGAAAAAGGTGCGCAAAAGGGGTTGCAAAAGTGAAGACATAGCTAGTAGCAGAAGCACAGATGCAAGTGTAGAGATATAATGCAGACAGTGGCTAGAGGGTAGGATTCAACAAGCAGACACAGTGTTAAAAAAAAAAAGTCTAAAACATAAAAAAAATAGAAATGTAATAAAATTGCCACTGTAGAAAGAAGGACCAAGGACTATGAAGATGTTTACAACCAAACTTTAAACAAAGCTTGCCAACTTTTAGAAATGAGCAATATTGCTTTTTTACAGCACAACATAACACACCAACTCCATCACTTTTTTCTTTTAATTTAATAAAGATTTGTCTGTGCTGTGTGTCAAATTAGGGTGGCTTTGACTCATTGAAGGTTCTCTAGCCATTGCAGGGCCATTTCAATTCAATTTAATTCAATCCAATAAACTTTATTTATCCCTGCAGGCAAGTTTTCATGCTGGATAAAAATACATTAAAACAACACACTTGCAATGAATATAAAGAGTCAACAACTCACAGAACACTCAGCTTAACAAAAAATAGCTTTAACAATTTACCTACTTACATACCCTAAAATTTTATATATATATGTATGTATATATATATATATATATATATATATATATATATACGTGTGTGTGTGTGTGTGTGTGTGTGTGTTTTCAATTAAGTTTGAAAAGTATACTGCTAAAACAATTAAAGGAACACTTAAAAAAACACATCAGATCTCAATGGGAAAAATCATGCTGGATAGTTATAATGATTTGGACTGGGTAATGTGTTAGGAACCAAAGGATGCCACATCATTTGATGGAAATGAAAATAATCAACCTACAGAGGGCTGAATTCAAAGACATCCTGAAACTCAGAGTGAAAAAATGATGCAGCAGGCTAGTCTATTTTGCCAAAATTTCATTGCAGCTACTCAAAATAGTACTCAGTAGTTTGTATAGCCCCCACGTGCTTGTATGCAGTTTCGGGACATGCTCCTAATGAGACGACGGATGGTGTCCTGGGGGATCTTCTCCCAGATCCGGTCAAGCGCATCACTGAGCTTCTGGACAGTTTGAGATGCAACCTGGTGGCGTTGGATGGACTGAAACATAATGTCAGGCAAGCGTGGGGGCCAAGTCAGTGGTATAAATTCCTTTATCATCCAGGAACTGCCTGCATAATCTTGCAACATGAAGCCGGGCACTGTTGTGCACCAGGAGGAACCCAGGACACACTGCACCAGCATAGGGTCTGACAATGGGTCCAAGGATTTCATCCCGATACCTAATGACAGTCAGGGTACTGTTGCCCAGCCTGTAGAGGTCTGTGTGTCCCTCCATGGATATGTTTCCCCAGACCATCCCTGACCCACCATCAAACCAGTCTTGCTTAATGATGTTACAGGCAGGATAATGTTCTCCACAGCTTCTCCAGACCCTTTCATGTCTGTCACATGTGCTCAGGGTGAAGCTGCTCTCATCTGTGAAAAGCACAGGGTGCCAGTGGTGGACCTGCCAATTGTGGTATTCTATGGCAAATTCCAGTCTGGCTTCACAGTGCCAAGCAGTGAGCACAGGGCCCACTAGAGGACGACGGGCCCTCAGGCCACCCTCATGAAGTCTGTTTCTGATTGTTTGGTCAGAGACATTCACACCAGTGGCCTGCAGGAGGTCATTTTGTAGGGCTCTGGCAGTGCTCATCCTTTGCCTCCTTCCACAAGGGAGTAAATACCGGTCCTGCTGGTGGGTTAAGGACTTTGTACAGCCCTGACCAGCTCTCACAGAGTAACTGCCTGTCTCCTGGAATCTCCTCCATGCTCTTGAGATTGTGCTGGGAGACACAGCAAACCTTCTGGCAATGGCACATATTGATGTGCCATCCTGTGGAAGTTAGACTACTTGTGCAACCTCTGTAGGGTTCAGGTATCACCTCATGCTACCATTTGTGACCCTAGCCAAATTCAAAACTAGTGAAAAAACAGTAAGAAAAGATGAGGAGGGATAAAACTGCAATGGCTCCACCTGTAAAACAATTCCTGTTTCAAGTGTTTTCTTGTTGTTGCCCATCTAGTGCACCTGTTCAGTGCTATTCTCAAACATTAGCAAATTCCTGAGATATCAAAAGAAATCAAACCATGACAAAGAAGCTCATTCAAAGTGGAGCAAAAGCAACCTGGATCTTCTCTGCAGCTCTTCTCTATAGCTATACTCTATCAGTTTCTATCAGATCTATCTATAGTTGAACTGGAGTATTTTCTTTGCTATGTTGAAGTGAGCTACAGGCCCTAGGTTAAAATCAGCACACCTGCCAAACATATTCTCAGTTTTGAGAGATCAGAGAAGAGCAACCAGAGGCTCAAATCAATAGTGCATCATCTGTCTTTTACTATGTGGATTGCAAGCCAGTACCTTCTACTTGCATTTTCTCACTACAGTGAATTTAAGAATGGTGGTTCAATGTAAGAAACAAGTTGGCAGGTGTTGCCACAATTTTTTCCTATTGATATTTATTAAGTTGCACAAAAGAGGAAGCTCTTCTTAAAGCAACTCTTCATTTCACACATTTATTTATTTTACTTTACACTGGTATGCTTTCTGAATGCTTATGTGGACAGATGTGTTACCTGTCTTTACATGTAGCATTCACTCTCTTTCTCAAAGTTTTCAGAAGATCAACATTTCAAATAAACCATATACTCTATTAATAACATTATGTCAGTTAAGAACAGGTTTATCATTTTGTATCCCTGACACCTTTATATTTCCAAGTTTTGCAAGTGCTGCAATAACCCTAGTGATTTGGGTCATCTGCTGACATGATTTTCTATGATACCAACAAAAAGTTAAACTTTTTTTCCCAATTGTGAAATATGTTAAAATTTATTTGGTGAATAACCATCAAAATTTGACAGAGAAATATGTGACTCCAGAACCATGAACATCCATCCATCCATCCATCCATCCATCCATCCATCGTGCTAAGTAGGGTATTCTAGATCTCCTTCTCCCCAGCCACACTTTTCGGTTCCTCCTGGGGGATGAAGTTCTGGGTCTACCCTGGGGTCTTCTCCCACTTGGGTGTGCCCAGAGCACCTCCAAAGGAAGGCTCCCAGTGGACTCATTTTGAAACACAAGAGCAGCAGCTCTACTCCAAGATCCCTCCAGATGTCTGAGCTCCTCACCCTAGCTCTAAGCCGGAGCCCAGCCACCCTATGGAGGAAACTAATTTGGTCCAGTTGTATTTGCAACCTTACTCTTTCAGTGATTACCCAGATTTTATGACCCTAGATTAGGGTTGGGAAATAGATAGACTAGTAAGATATACATACAGTTGTGCTCATAAGTGTAAATACCCTGGCAGAATTTGTGATTTTGTGACCATTTTTCAGATTATATGAATGACAATAAAAGAACTTTTCTTTCACTCATGGTTAGTAGTTGGGTGAAGCCATTTATTATCAAACAATTGTGTTTGATAATAAATGGCTTCACCCAACCACAAACCATGAGTGAAAGAAAAGTTTT
>VUQS01028796.1:0-10597 GCA_015108495.1 Heterochromis multidens | reverse complement strand
CAACCAGTTTTGCAGCATTTGGCTGAATCTGAGCAGAGAGTATAGCCCTGTACACTTCACAATTCATCCTGCTGCTTCTATCAGCAGTCACATCATCAATAAACACTCGTGACCTCGTTCCACTGGCAGCCATACATGCCCATGGCATGACATTGCCTCCATCATGTTTAACAGATGTTGTATGCTTTGGATCATGAACTGTTCCTTTATTTCTCCATACTTTTCTCTTCCCAGCATTCTGGTACAAGTTCATCTTGGTTTCATCTGTCCGGCTGTGCCGGCTCTTTTAGATGTTTTCTGGCAGTCTAATCTGGCCTTCTTGTTCCTTCACCTTCAGGAAGGTGCCTCTTGAGTGTAGTCTTTAACAATGATAGACTTACCTACTCATTACCTCCACCATTGTGAAGTTGTTTTTACCATGAAAATAATTCTGTCATCATCCACTGTAGTTGTTTCTATGGTCTTTCAGGCGTTTTGGTGTTGCTGAGCTAGCCAGTGCATTCATTCTATTAAGAATAAGAATAAGAATAAGAATAACTTTACTGATCCCAGAGGGAAATTCATTGTCTGACATAGCTCATCTGCTATTTGTATGGGAATTGTAAAGCCTGATGGCTGTGGGTGCTGTTTTACAACAGAGAGATAAAGATGTTATAAAGTGGGTTGTTCAGGATGGCTTCTAACGTCTTTAATGTGCATCTTTCCACCACCTCCACCAATCTGGCTCCAATCACAGAGCCAGCTTTCCTCACTAGTTTGTCCAGTCTCCTTGCATCCTTGTTTCTGATGCTGCCTCCCCAGCAGACTGCAGCATAGAACAGCACACTTGCCACCACAGACTGATAGAACATCTGCAGCATTTTACTGCAGATGTCAAGACATCTTAGTTTTCTTAACAAAAAGAGGCGGCTCTGCCCCTTTTTGTTATTATTATTTATTATTTTTGTTATCTATTAGGAATGAACTAGATTGTTAATGTAGCCTTTTTGATATCTCTGATATATCTTTTTTTTTTTCAAGCATAATGATGGTCACTTGCACTGACTCTCTTTGGGTCCCTTATTTAAAATTACAGTGAAATGCTATAAAATGCAAATTTAACACTTTGAATCAACTTCAGATATTACAACTGCTTCCTTAGTCATGAAAAAAGAAGTGAACAGGAGGGAACAGGCATCGCCTGTCCACAAAACAGTTTGTCATTGAATTGTCCAATTACTTTTGAGCATCTAAAAATGAGAAACTATGTATAAAAATGGCTACAGTTAATCTAAAATGTTTTTTAAACCCCTTGAATTAAAGCTGAAAGTCTGCACTTCAACCACATATTGATTCTCTGATTTAAAATCCACTGCAGTGGTGTAGAGAGGCAAAACTACACAAATTGTGTCTCTGTCCAACAAATTATGGACCTAACCGTATGTGAAATTATTAGTAACAGTTTTCTTAATCTGTGTTGAGAATCTGTAGTCTGCAATGGGTTATTAATTTTAAATCATTTAAAAAAGGAATAGATGAAGGTGCATTACTCAGTCTTTTTTGTATGCTAATGTATAATTTCATGGCAAATTTTCTGATAACTCTTGAGACATTTCTCAATGAAACAAAAACATCATCCATGGAGGCTCTGCAGGAAAAGCCAGGAGTTAATCAGTCAGGAGGCTTTATTCTCAAAATCTACAGAAAACTGGATAGAAATACATCCTACAGCTGAATATCTCAGTTCAGGAAAATAGTGGATTGATCAACAGACCACAGTTTCTAATGCTAAAACCACTGTATTGTTATTAAGCCACACACCACCAACACATTGAAACGCAAGTAAATTTTTACATCTCAGTGTGAAATATTTCATTTCTTTATATTTATTTACAATTTTTTATAAAAGTTCTATTAAACATAAACCAGACCAAAAGGGGACTCTTTACCCCTAAAAAAGGAAAAAGAAATTAAGGTAAATTATATGCCACTGGTCTCCACCTCCCTGAGAAAAGCCCTGGACCTGCAAATGTAATAAATAAATCAGTTAATAAACCGTAGGATGCACACATTTTTTTAGGTAATTCTGTGCAGATGACCATAGGTTTAATGTGTTTAAACTGAATTTTAAATACATTTTGGTCAAACCAGAAAGAAAAATTAGTTTGAGTTTCTTCCCACCTCTTCAGACAAGAGGGTAACTTGCTGCAGTAGCAATCCCACACTGGTTGGATTTGTTCCTGGTCATCTTAATGTATCCATTGTCTCCCCATTCAAGACCCCAGCTACAGAAAGATACGAATTAACAACATTTAGTAGCTTAACATGAGTGGTGTTCACACTAATAGGTCAATAGCATGTAGAGACATAATGATCTGCATAAATAGGATGCCTTTTTGTAACTGTGTATCAGCACTCAGTGAATGTTAGAAGGAGTGAAGTGCACGAATTAAAATATGAGCATCATATGTGGGTATTTACCTGTTCTTGACCAGCCAGTAGTCATGTCCGTTCTCAGTACCATAACCTACAGCCAGCACACCATGGTCCAACTCTGAGCTGCTGCACATGGATTCATCATACACTCCTGGAAATACATGTCAATTAGACTGACAGGTTTACAAAAAAAATATCTTTTTCTATATGAGATTCTTTTTTGGCACTTTCTCCACCTGATTGATACAACTGGAAAGATGGATTTGAAGCATCAATGGCCACAGATACCGGTCCGATGGTGGCCACAGCCTCCTTCAGGGCATCTTCATCACCTTGATTCACATCAACATAGCCGGTACATGTGGCACCAATCTTATCAGGGTTGTAACGGCATTTTCCATCCTGGAAAAAGAGAAAGAAAAAGAGAGAAAATATGCAATTATTCACTAAATCATAATTATTCACTACTGTACTGACACATTATGAAAGTGGATATTGCAAATATATTAGAGATCAGGACATTTACCAAGTAGTATAGTTTTAAAGATGCATTTTGAAAGAAGTCAATAAATTAGTTAAACTGGACCTTAACACGTTTAGAATCACAAAATATATATATATTGTCCACGAGATGGCAGTATAGTACACCACATGCATGCAAGGCCATAATGAATAACTGTCTGAATGATTTGATTTTCATTTCCAACTCTGTTATTTATTGCAGTGATGATAGTCAGGTGATGAACACCTTATAGTTTACATTGAAAGATTTGGATTTACATCAACAAGAGATCAGGTGCAACAGATTATTGACCACACTCCTCTTTAATTACCTCAGCCTCATATGGGTAGGACTCCTCAGTGTCAATCCCTCCATTTGCTTCGATGTACTGGAAGGCGCTGTCCATCCAGCCTCCCATGCAGCCCATGTTGCCATAGTCTCCAGAGCAGTCGACCAACTGCTGTTCACTCAGAGACACCAGCTTTCCTGTCTTCCTGAAGTTCTGACCCTCCAGTGCACCAGTCTGCAATAAGAATGAGTCAATTTTAAACCAGACAACAATTGAGCAAAGTTTCCAATGTTACAGAAATACATAACTAAATTTTGTGTACTCACTGCACTGAAGGCCCAGCAGGAGCCACACTGCTTCTGATCCTTGATATCAGTGACGTATCCCTTATCCCTCCAGTCAACAGTATCGGGCAGATCAGTACCTTCAGGCAGCCGGAAGAAGGTAGAACCACGGTGAGGCAGAGAAGCATTGAAGGAGTGAAGGCAGCCCTGGGAAATCAGCCGTTTGTACTCTTCATTTTCCTGATGAAGAGGGACAAAATTAATGGGGTTTTTATCTAAAATGTCATTTCCGTATCTTTACATGCTAATTGCAAATGAAAAAAACTGATGACAGTTCAAATAGTGAAGGGTAAAAACTAAATAACATCTTTTTCTGCACATACCATGTCAGCAAAGTAGGTCATACCAAGGCGGTAGGACTTGAAGCCCTGGTCTGCCAAGATGTTGTGAATTAGCACAAGTTTGCGATTGTTGAGCCAGATCTGCTTCCGGTGAGCCTCCTCTGATGGAGAGTGGTAGGATCTTTCTGCCAGTCGGAAAAGGAAATTATCAGAAAGAGAACAAAGGAATCTGTGATGAATCATTAAAGATTAAAAATCTAACTTCCGGTAAGAGATTTTCCTTCATTCCAGTCTTATAAACTTTTACCCAAGTCTACATGTGAGGGTGAGCTCACATTTCTTTCCAAATTTGAGGCTTGCTGACAGGATCTTAAAGACCACAGAACTTGATCAACAGCATCTGGCAACTAGGTAAAATAAAAAAAGAGAGGAAGAGTCTACTGTCTCACCAAACTTGAGTTTCCAGGCGTGAAACTCCAGATCTTCCAGAGAGATGCTTGCACAGCTGGCTACAGCCAGAACAGCAGCAACAACAAGCAGCAACTTCATCTTGACTGAATACAAGCAGAAAACGACAGAGATCCTTTGTGACTTGTAGGAAACCACACAGGTTATTTCTGATGTTTTTTATGTCAGTTTTAAAATACTTTCTGTCATGATGTTGGATGTCACTTTCACAATATCACAGTGTCTACTCTGCCTCGTTTTCTTTGAGTTTCTAGTTCATCTCGCCCAACAATTCTTTCTCGAATTAATGATTCTCTGCTTTTTTTTTCCATCAGTGTATTACTGAAAAGTGTAGTTTTCCACTTGTCTATGTGAATAGTTATCTATGCTGCAGCCACTTACCTGTCTTGGTGTCCGTATATGTCGTGAAGAGCGATGTAAAACCACCTGTGGGTGATATAGGTCTATCAGATAGGAGTTCTTATGTAGCTGACTACTAGTATGACTGCTGTATTCCAGTCAGGTGGTTGACAGGAGTTTATAAAGAAAGCGAAAGAATGTCAAGCATTGAAACAGAAAAAGGTGGAGCTAAACATTTAGAGTCTGTGTAGGTTGTCATCCAGGACATTTTAGTCTTGATCGCTTGACTTCTTTTGTTTCATGCTTGGTTCTTTTGTTTGTTTCTTTGGTTTGATTCATGAACCAAAACAAATTCCAGTTGCCTTCATTTCAAGCAAATAAGACTATACATGAAGGGGAGTATTGCATGACACCACTCACTTTAGGAAACATTTCATTCAGGCTCAGCAAAACCAAGGAACTTAAGTGTCATGAATAATTTGTTTAGAGCTCATTTGTTTGTTTGTTTGTTTGTTTGTTTGTTTGTTTAGAGCTTTTCTGCACTTTGTTGCAGGATTTGATGTTCCAAAGAGCTTGTCACAGAATTTTTGGCTTTTTCCACCTCTCACAGTTGTTCACTGGTGGTTAGCTGGTCAGGTGGAGGAACATTGATGACAGTCAGCATTCCTTGGTCTTCTTTGGTCTCAAGTATTTTTTGCAAATCTATGAGGTGTGTTTGGGGTCATTGACAAAACATTTCTAGACTTAAATATTGCCACCATGATGTCTTACTGTGGGTGTCTCTCCAGTTGGCCTACTTACAAACACCATTTCCATGCTGCTTCTATGCCAAAGGCCATAGAAGCAGCCAATATCTGAGGCTGCATCTGAGTCCACATTTCAGACAAAAATTGTTGATTTTGAATTATTTAAGCCAGCTGAAAGTAGTTTGTCAGCTGAAACAAGTATAAGCAATGAATCCAGGTATGACATAAAGCCCCAGGGTATGAGGATGAAATGTGCTCTGTCTCATGTTATCTATAAAAGCTCAGATTGTCTTCAAGCAATATTCTCAGCCAACTTGATGTCTCTGAAAAACAATGAATAAAATAAAGCAAGTTATTCATAACATTAAAACCCCCTTTCACATATTTTGAGCAGAGCAAAACTTATTGTTAAACACAAGGGGAGGAGAACTGAATCTACTTAATGAAACACATGATTAATCTGCAATCTTTAGAATTATCCATTATTAGTAGAATTATCCAAATACATAATTTGGAAAGATAATAAAGTTGTCTACTTAACAAGTCACAATTTGACTTTGACCTTAGACTTGTTTTGTGAGCAAAAGTTCCTTCCCCAAGTGCATGACTCATCATTCTTTTCCCTTACCTCCAACCGGTTGAGGCACACTGACGTCACTCCCCGAGCCTGGTTCTACTGGAGATTTCTTCCTGTTAACAAGGAGGCCTCGAGGCGACTTTTGGTGAGATCTACAGGGGTTAGCCATAAAATGGCATGCAGCACCATCATGATTAACACTAGCTGAATAAGTTGATTTACATCTCAAACTTTGCTATTTAGCAAGATAACGATAGTCAGGTTATGAAGACCTGATAGCGTACATTCAAAGATATGATTGGTGATTTTTCTACACATATCAGACATGACCTACGTTGTCAGAAATGTAGGTCACAGTGAGGCTGGTAGAATTTGAAGCCCTGCAGCACTGGCTGCAGCATTCAAGTCAGGTCTTTGACAGGAGTTCATAAAGAAAAAGAACATGAATCACTGAAACAGAAAAAGGTGGAACTTTACATTAAGAGTCTGTGTAGATTCTCAAATGTCTGAGTCATCTTAGTCTTTGGCGTTTGAAATGAAGCCAACTGGACTTCTTTTTTGTTTGTCAAGCAAACCAAAGAACCAAAAACGAACCAAAAAGAAGTCCAGTTGCCTTCATTTCAAGCGATTAAGACTATACATTAAGAGGAGGATCGCATGACGCAAGTTATTTAAGGAAACATTTTATTCAGCGCCAGCAAAAATAAGAAGTTTAAGTGTCATGAATCATTTGTTTAGAGATCTCTTTTTTTTGACATCATAACTTTTTTCTCTGCACTTTGTTGCAATTTTCCAAAGAGCCTTTAGTGATTTTACAGAATGCTTGGCTTTTTCCACCACCCATAGGTGTAAGTAAAGTACATAGAGAACATTGATGACAGTCAGCATTTCTTGGTTGTCTTCAGTTAATTTAATTTCTGATCTGTGTCACAGTACTGCCCATCCAGTGATTTTGGCACTAAGATGTACAGGGGGTAGGACTGAAAGAGCTACAGGTGTGATAAATTGCTCCTCAGTAAGTGATGTAGGAAGGTATGGTAAAGGACACCAGGGGAGTGAGTGACTGGGGGAGGTTCCCAAATATCACAGGCAACTCTCCTTCTTTTGGAAGACATCTTTACTTTTTGTGTTGCATCTTGTCAACTACATCTTGAACTGTCAACTTGGTGAGGAACCACACCTTAAGACCAAGCACTACTCAAGCTGGCCCAAACATCAGGAGTGAAGAAAGGGGGAAAACTGGAGCTCAGCACCCACAGATCTGTGGTGAGGGGCCGTTTGTCCTGTGAGATCTGAGCTGCTTTGGTAAGTCTACATATAGCTGGTAGCCAAACCTTTGAACGTGGTATGTATCGCGCCACACTCTGGACTCCCCTAGGTTGTCATCAAATGATTAGCTTACTGCCTATTAGCAGAGTAGTTTAGTGACTGTGATACCTGGAAATATTTCTTTAATTTACATGTTAGAAACATGATGTGCAGCACCAACTTTGCTGTGGGAACTGCCAGAAGTTGACTAGTGCCATCCAACCGCCTTATGGGCCCCAGTCTGGATTTTCTGTAGGTGTTTATTCTCTTAGACTTATTCTCACCTGAGATAACTGCAAGGCAGTTGTGCTATTTAGCCATAGCTGGGGGCCTGGCTTATGGACACCAGGGCATGTCCACATGTCTGTGAGCCTGCTTGTCACACCTCTGACGGACAAGCCTCCTCCAAGTCCTTCGTAAATTCTGACCGAGTCCATAAGTTACTGTGTTACCCTGTGTCGCCGTGGGGAGACACTCTGTTGGGCTTGCTGGGAAAGAGGTTATATGCTGGCAGAAGGAAACTTATTCACTCAGTTCTCCTTTTTGCAGAACTGCAAGCTTCAGTGCTCAGCAGTGGTATGGCTGAAAGCAAGAGGTGACAAGCACAGAGACACTAGCCCACTACCACACAGACACTAGATGCATCACACCAGTCATTAGACACATAACAATTTCACACTACCACAGTATCAGCTCTATATTCTGGTTTTTTTCATGTTTACATTTTTTTTTTTTTTACCTGCATTTGATGAATGAATCTGAGATAACCTTTCACCAACCATAAAACACTAAGGAAAGTAAAACTGTTTCTGAAAAGATAAAGCAAGAAATGGTAAAAAGTTCAAAGACAGGAGAAACCAGAGAGGTGTCTTTCTTTTACAACATGAATTTTCCACTTCTTTAATTCTTGGCCACAGCTTTTATCTTTCACCTGAGTTTTGCAAGCCAAAAGCTATAAAAGCAGCCAGTATATAGGGGATGATCTGATTGTTCGGGTTTTCTCTCTAACCCCAAAGGGTATTTACTTTGCAGTACAAAGTGCCATGAGGTAACTATTGTTGTGATTTGGCACTAAATATATATATGTGAATTAAAGTGAACACCAAGTTATATGTGCTCATCGCATTAAAGACCCACCAGGAGCCACACTGCTTCTGACATGGAGCTGGGGAGGAGGTTGGTTGAAAAGCAGCATGCAGATCCACAGCAACTGTTGGCAGGATGAAGTCGCTTAAATTTGTCAAACTATGAGATATTCCAATCAGATGTATAGAGATGTATGAGCTAAGCTGTTAGCTGATGTTGGATGGAATGTGATCAGCGGATTAGCTGAGCTAGACCATGTTTGATTATGACTATCTGACTTCTCACACTACATAACAATTCTTTCTTGTTTGCTTAGGCTTCATTACTGTATTACTATATTTGCCAGTCAAATCATCTTTCACTTTTACTTCTTCATTTTTTTTGTCTATGTGCATTTGATGAATGAATTGGAGACAACCTTTCACAAACCACAAAATACTAAAGAACGTAAATGGAAATGGAAACATAAAACAAGAAATGTTACTTTAAAAAAGTTCAAAGACAGGGGAAACCAGACAGGAGACATTTCTTTACAAAATGAAATTTCCACTTCTGAAACTTCTTGCCCACACTTAGAACAACAGCCCATAGCTGTTTTTCTAAGGTCATAGAAACAGCAAGTATCTGAGTATCTGATCAAGTATAGTCATAACATTAAAATGCCCTTTCACATATTTTAAGCAGAGCACAATGTATTGTTAAACACATAAGTTCTGAATGAGGAGAAGGAAACTGAAGCAACTTTTTTGAAACACGTGTAATATTTAGAAAACATGCAAATACATAATTTGGGGTGATGATCAAGTCAGGTGGTTTATTTCATGTCACAACTTGACTTTGACTTATTTTGTGAACAAAAATATCTTTCTGTCAGGTGCATGACCTCATCGTGTGCATTTGCATGCCAAGTCAGAGCTGTTGCAGAGTTTGTTATTATTAACATGGACTATGCATTGCTAGCTAAGTTTTTTCTTTTTTTTAACTGGTATACTATTTGCTTATTTGGTAATTGTTTAAAAAATATAGAAATGAATACAGTCTATCAAACTACAGTTCGGTCCATAAAGTGTTGGAAAAAGTGGTTTTGCCTCTGTACACCACCGCAGTAAATTATAAATCAAACAATCAAGATGTGATTGAAGTGCAGAGTTTCAGCTTTAATTAGATGATTTGACAAACATTTAGGAATTACAGACATTTTTATACATAGCCCTCATTTTCAGCCACTTTTAGCTGCTGCTTGTTTGTGGGTCTCGCTGCATTTAGTTTGAAAAGCACGCTCTATTGAGTTGAGATCAGGTGACTGACTTGGACATTGAAGAATATCCCATTTCTTTACAATGTGAAACTCTTGGGTTGCTTTTTGTGTATGCTTTGGATCATTACCCATGTGAACTGTGAAGCGCTGTCCAACCAGTTTTGCAGCATTTGGCTGAATCTGAGCAGAGAGTATAGCCCTGTACATTTCGCAATTCATCCTGCTGCTTCTATCAGCAGTCACATCATCAATAAACACTCGTGACCTCGTTCCACTGGCAGCCATACATGCCCATGGCATGACATTGCCTCCATCATGTTTAACAGATGTTGTATGCTTTGGATCATGAACTGTTCCTTTATTTCTCCATACTTTTCTCTTCCCAGCATTCTGGTACAAGTTCATCTTGGTTTCATCTGTCCGGCTGTGCCGGCTCTTTTAGATGTTTTCTGGCAGTCTAATCTGGCCTTCTTGTTCCTTCACCTTCAGGAAGGTGCCTCTTGAGTGTAGTCTTTAACAATGATAGACTTACCTACTCATTACCTCCACCATTGTGAAGTTGTTTTTACCATGAAAATAATTCTGTCATCATCCACTGTAGTTGTTTCTATGGTCTTTCAGGCGTTTTGGTGTTGCTGAGCTAGCCAGTGCATTCATTCTATTAAGAATAAGAATAACTTTACTGATCCCAGAGGGAAATTCATTGTCTGACATAGCTCATCTGCTATTTGTATGGGAATTGTAAAGCCTGATGGCTGTGGGTGCTGTTTTACAACAGAGAGATAAAGATGTTATAAAGTGGGTTGTTCAGGATGGCTTCTAACGTCTTTAATGTGCATCTTTCCACCACCTCCACCAATCTGGCTCCAATCACAGAGCCAGCTTTCCTCACTAGTTTGTCCAGTCTCCTTGCATCCTTGTTTCTGATGCTGCCTCCCCAGCAGACTGCAGCATAGAACAGCACACTTGCCACCACAGACTGAT